>PVKE010000319.1:0-159536 GCA_004027555.1 Craseonycteris thonglongyai
CCTGCCCCTGCCCTGCCTCTGCCGCTGCTGCCCCTGTCCCCTGCCCCTGCCCTGCCCCTGCCCCTGCCCCCTGCCCCTGCCGCTGCCCCTGCCCCGGTGGCAGTCCTGAAGATGACAGCTACACTCCCCGTGTGGGCCCCTGGTTCTATAGCGAGTGGAGCAGACTTTGGCTTCAGAGCATCACGTTTGGCTGCTCTGACCTATGGGGACGACTGGAAGGAAGAATGACCAGCAGCTGGCTTCCATTTCACCCCACTCGGACTCCTGGGGTGTCCAGCAGAGCGTTCCTAGAAAACAGAGAGGAAAAGGCTCAGCCCGCATCTGCGGAAAGCGCAGGAAGAGGGACTCTTTGAACACTGGTCCAAGGCAGGCCCCCAGGCATGCTGGAAGGCCAAGTGCATGCCCAGGGCCAGCTTTCACCCCCGGATGGTCTTAGGCTCGGAGCAGGCAGAAGCGAAGGCTAAGAGAACGGCCAGCGGCCCAGCTGAGCGTGCGGAGCCAATCTGCAAAGCCTGGAAGGAGGTGGGCATATGTGTGCGGGCAGCAGCGGGGAGGGACCTGGGCACTCCGGTATCCAGGGCAATCTCTGCCAAAACACAAGCTGACCACAGCTGAAGGATCAGACACTTCAAAGACCACACGCAAGAAACACGCACAACTGAACTGGCTCACTGGCGTTTAGAAAGGGGTGCCAAGGCCACTCAAGAGAGAAAGAATGGTGCCGGCACGGCTGGCTAACCACAGGCGAGAGAACCACGCTGGACTCCTGCTCACACCCAATTCAAACTCAGAGTGCACCAACAATTACAGTGTAAGAGCAGGGAAGCCGGGAGGGCTCTGCGGGTTGAGCGCTCGCTTTGCAGCCCCGGGGTCTGAGGATCAAATCCCGGCCCCGGCCGGGGCGGACCCATGTGCTGAACTGGGGAGTGCCCCCCAGTTCAGTTCTCACTGGGGCCCCTGCGGGAGGCCCCCAGCCAGGTCCTGCCCTGCGCCCACCTGTGTGGAATGAAACTATGTAGAAAACTAATGATGTGCAACGATGGAGACTGCTCTGGGCCCTCCCCCTTCTCTCTGAATCTGTCTCTGTCTCTCTCTGTGTCAAAAACAATAAAAATAAATCTTTTGAAAAATATATAAGAGCTAAAACTACAAAATTCTCACAGCAAAGCTGAGTAAAATTTCATGACCTTGGACATGTCAATGGATTCTAAGATACGACACCAAAAGAGTGCACATCAAAAGAAAAAAAATAGATACACTGGACTCCACCAAAATCAAAACTTTTGCAGATCAAAGGAGATTATCAAGAGAGTAGAAAAGATAACCTACAGAACAGGAGAAGCTATCTGCAACTCATATATCAACAAGGGTCTAGGATACGAGTATATTGAACAGGTGCATAGGAGTGATATTAGAAGATACGCAAATGACTGAGAAGCACACAAAAGATACTCAGCGTCATTAGTCATGAGAGAAATGCACATCAAACCACAGGGAGATACCCCTCCAGACCCACTAGGATGGCTGTAATTAAAAACACAGGGGAAGCCGGGATGGCTCAGTGGGTTAAGCGCTCACTTTGCAGCGCCGGGGACCAGGAATCGAATCCTGGCCCCGGCCCGTGCAGAACCATGTGCTGAACTGGGAGCTCCCCCAGTTCAGTTCTCTCTCTGTCTCTGTATCTCTCTCTCTCTCTCTGTCAAAAATAAAAATTAATTAATTAAAAAAAAGAAAAAAAAACACAGAAAATAACAAGTGTTGGTAAGGATGTGGAGAAATTAGAACACCTGTCCATTGAGGGTGGGAATACAAATTGGTGCAGCCGCCGTGGAAAACAGTTTGGTTTCTGAGTTCAGCACAGAATTAGCACAGGACCCAGCGATTCCACTCTAGGGTGTACGTCCCAGAGATCTCAAAGCAGGCACCCAATACATGCTCGTGCACGCGTCCACAGCAACTCTATGCACAACAGCCGAGAGGCGGAAACCACTCAAATGTCCACGCACAGGTGAATAAACAAAACGTGGTCCGTGCACGCATGCAACACGACTCAGCCACAAAAACGAAGTTCCCATTCGCGCTGGAAGGTGCATGGCCCTGCGGATCATCATGCTGAGCAAAGGAACCCTAAGAGGCCACACGCTGTGCGCTGCCTTTCATATGAAATATTCCTGGGGGCGCGGGGGCAGGAGCCCACGGGGGGGCCGCTTCATGGCTGTGGAGTTCTCTTCTGGGGGAGAGGCAAGTGTTCGGGAACTCGATAAAGGTGCTGGTTACACAACACTGTGAATGTGCTAGGTACCAATGGCACGCTTTGACGTGCTTAATTCTGTTTACGTGAAACTGAACTTCACCTCAAATTATACACAAAACGTGCAGCTGGAATCAGAAGGCCACAGGTTATCGTCAGCCCCTTCCCCAGCGCCCCTCCTATCCCTGCCCTCACCCCTGCACCCAGCCAAGGAGATTCAGCCTCCCCTTCAGAGTGGCTGTCGCCTCCTCCTCTTCCTCCCTGCCACACTGTCTCTGCTGTGATTCGGGACGATCACGCCTCACCACTAATTACATGTGTCCTAGACATTCCAGTCGCCAGCAGGATCGTCCTTCACATCCCATCCCTTCTCTGAATTGCTGCAGGGGCCATCTCGCCAAGAGGCAAATGCAATCATCGGATTTTTCGACTCAAAATCCTCCAGGTTTCCATAACAGCTCGTCAGACGAAGCGAATGAAGCACAAAAGGGCTTTCCTATTCCGGCCCCTTCCTAGCGTCTGACCTCATCTCCTGCCATCTCTGCCTTTTCTGCAGGACACACAGGGTGTGTCCCCTTCCTGCTTCAAAGACCCGCCTTGCTTTAAATCTCTGCACTTCCTTCAACGGGGAGCTCCTTTCCCAAGTGAGTAACACCCCTCAGCATTAACTAAATGCCTCAGCCTCCAGAAAAGGTTTTTTTCCAGCTCCTAATTCACTGCTTTCACAGCCTACCAAGGATTTAACCAGAGTATTTATCACACTGTAGTATATCGCTCCACGTATAAGACGATACTTTTGCCTAAAATTGATAGACCAAAAATTGAAGGTCGCCTTATACGCGGGAATAACCCGTGTACTGATTTCTTAATGTCGGGTTAGAAAAGTAGGGGTCATCTTATACGTGGGGGGGGCGTCTTATACACGGAAAAATACGGTAATTGGTTTCCTTTCCTAAATAGACAAGATAATCCCCTAGGAGACTGAGATCAGGGGCCAGACTTCATCATATTTATTCCTCAAGTGTTTTGCTCAGCAAATGATCATCGGTTGAGTCATTTACTCAGTCGGTTAAACATAAAATAATTCATCGGTCTGCTCACCCTTTGCTACTTGATCATATGGTCTCCATCGCTGACCAATATCTGAGAGATTAATTAGCAACTTGTTTGTGCAGTGTTTCTGCTAAGTAATCCATCCTCAAACTAATTAAAATGAGAGCTTCTGACGTGATTAATGCATTTACTACATGAAAGAACATTTTCTAATCCTTCTTATTAAAAAAAATCGCTCAAAGCCAACTTAAGAAAATATAAAATTTTTTTAATTAAATAAGGCCGTAGTCAAGGTAAGATCTCTTAATTAGTTTTGAGATGGAAAACCTAACTATCTGACTGGAAATACAAATCAGTTTGGCCTTCAGGGTTAGATGGTTATGCTCACGACCGGTCACACTGCCCTGCATTCCTCAGCTCACTGAATCATGGGGTTGGTATTAGATCGTATGCTAGAAACCAGATTCTTTCAGAACACTTTTTAAAGAAAGTATTTGTTATTCTCTTTTTCTTGTAACTGTTTCTGATGAAAACACTTGCTATCGGAGAATGTTTTGACAATCTGAAGTTGAGTGTACCAAGTAAACCCAAAATGAGCAGGAATATACCCTTAGACTGACTTGATGACTAGGGTAGACTGTCATTTTGACATTATCTAAAATGTAGAAATATTTCCCATAGAATCGTACTTGAATGACAAGCTATGATTATGTGTTTTGATTGCTAATGGGTTTAGTTTTACTCTAATTGTTCTCATTCAACTTCTTAATAGTAAGCTATTAACTATATCAAAATCATACAAATTTATAAATATATTAAAATTGTATTTGTGCGTGCGTGAGAGTGGGAGGTACTAACACATGCACGGTGGGTGATATACCATTGAAATGGCTCTCAGTCTAACCAGTGATCTTATACTCACAATCAATTCATCCTTAACTACCTAAAATTGGGCTTCCATGGCACTACGGATCAAATTAAATAAATCTCTCTCCCCAACTTGCCTTTTACAAGAAAAAATGTTTTAAGTGACCACAAAAAGATAGTGTGTCAATTTCCCTTTTTGATAAATGGTACATTTCCATTCCTCATCTCTTATTCACTAAATATTTTTTGTCGCTCTCACAGTTTCAATATATTTGTACATTTATACAACTCTGATGTAGGTAACATGCTTATTAAGAAGCTCTTTTTTTTCTACATGTGATCTTCCTTTCAAATGTTCCATGCTTTTCTGATTGATGACTGAGCTGTTGATTTTCCAAGTCCCATCCTGGTCCCAGAGACAACGGGTAACTGGATACTTACTGGAGATGGAAAACTCTCAGATAACCTTTCCCTTCTGTCCGCCTGAAAAGCTTTCTCTCTGATTAATTAAATCCTCTTCCTTTTACAGAGGCCGAAAACAAGAACAGCTAACACTTCCCAACCCTGTTCCATATGACTTACTATAGATTAACTCATTTGATTCTCAACAAGGGTTCCTCACGGGAACCCCGGCACACAGCAAATTATCTGAGTGTCTGTCTTCCCCACTCGCCCGAGGATGGTTCATAACTAGTGTGTGTCACTCCAGATGCACAGTGGAGAAGTCAAGTCATTACATACAATAGATGCCTTAGGTCACTGGGGCTTAATTTTCTTAAGAAACCCCAGTTAAGAGAGGCCACAAGTCAACAATCCTAGTGGGTAAGTCACATTATCATCCCCACTGGACAGATGAGGAAACTGAGGAAGAAGTTGAGTTACTTGGCCAAACTCAAGACCAGGAGTCGAAGCAGGCAGCCGACCTCCAGAACCCTTCCACCTTCAGCCCTGCTGCTGTCCCTCCACTCAGCTCCTCCTCCACCTGGAGGCTGTACCACACGACCAAAGCCTTAATAATCTGCTATTTGTGTCATCGCTTCACATGCATCAGTTTTTTTTCACAAGCTGTTTAAGAAGCACCGCAAACTCCCCTTGTATTCCGACACTACTAAGCCCACAAAAAGGTATTCAGAACGTTTAATGCATTGTTGCAACTTATCATAATGGCCACAAGAAATTAAGGAGTTCTTTCAAATAGATGAGACTCGCTGAGTTGGCCTAAGCCTCACTTGAGCCAAACTATTACCATCAGTCACCAGAGACACATAAATACGGGCATAGCAAACAGTGAAATATGAAGAAAAAAATATGGACAAGATTCACATTAGCACAGACATATCTCCGATCAATAATTTTCAAGTGGTCATATAATTTACTAATGTGAAGGTTGTTGTCTCAGCCATTTGACTCCCCAGTTCCTTCGCTAATTTCTAATGATCCCATGCACATACCCTACAGTACACAGAAAAAAGAAAAGAGGGCAGAGAGGGAATATAGTTAAAGATGAAAGTCTCTAGAAATCTGCTGGGGATCTATTTTGGAACATAAAAATCTAGACTAAACTTAACATGGCAGGAAAAGGAACAGAAGTGGTCTCCACTGAACTCCAGCATGCCATACAGAAATACCCTCGAATTTCTGTATGTCCACTGCTAATAGGTTTATAAACCATCTCCTTGCCCAAGAGTTCTCTTCAATTTTCTGTTTCGGTGGGAGGTGTAATCTAGAGTACAAAAATCATTCAGCATTTCCAACTCCAAAGCAGAGAGAAAAGAGAAATTTGCAGGACAAACTCTCAATGTCCCAAGATGGTTACAAATACGAAACAGAAGTACGACTTGGCAGGTGGGTGAGTAGGTCAGTCCTCAGCTGATGAATATTTCATCACAATTACTTGACACCTCTCCTCCTTTTGTTTAAATACTGATCCACTACCAGGCCTAATTTTATATAGCTGTACGTTTAGTTGAACTAGAAATTACTTAGAACATCTTAACATTAAAAAATATTTTAAACACATGCATAGCAAAATTAAGGGATAGTAATGATATAAGTCTTAGAGCAAATTAACATAAAAAGATGTAAATTTAGTTTTAACTTTTAGTGAACTATGCAAGAAAATATACCTAGACTTTATGATGAATAATGGTTGCCTAAGAGAACTTGAACATTAGGTTAACTGGCTTGCCAAATGGTCCTTTTTCTGATGCTTCCTGTTCCCTGTAAAACCTGCAGAGGAAAAAATTACCTGATACCACCAAATGGAGTAAAACAGTAAAGTGAAAAAGCAATTTTACGTTCTTAGGGCATTTAGTCAGGTTTCTATTTACTGGCAAAAATTTCAATTTTTCTACTCTTGGAACAAGAAATATTAAGCCCATATTTAACAATATTTCTTCCCGTCTTCCCATCAAAAGCAAACATTGTATTTCACCAGGGGTCTAGTTTTAGAGCTACTTTAAGTCCCTATTAAAAGTCTTGCGCAGACTGATTAACGTAATTAAATGTCCAGCCCAGTGATAATGCTCACCATTTCTTTAGAACCATCTAAATCAAACTACTACTTGATATGATATCAAATATTTAAGCTTGGAATATCATTACCACAATTCACAACGTATTAAAGTTTAAAATACAAGACCAATAGAAACTATCAGTCCTGGACTTCTTACGCAATTCTGATACTCAAAACCTCTATTAAATATGTTAGAAAAGCCAAATGTATACATAAGTTAAAAATCCCAGAATGAAGCCTAAAACTGATATTCTTGAAAAAAAAAATAAAAAGGATATACGAGGGATGGCCGGGGAAAAAAATCCAGCCATAACTGCTTCTATTTTTCATATGATGTGGATGGATACTTTCCGGACAGCCTTGATATAACTAATTAGGACTATTCTGAGATGCTTTCACGTAGACAGTTCTCTCTATTGCCCAAACAGGATTACAAACTTTCCCAACAGGATTCTCAGTTGTTTTTATTTTTATTTTTCTGAATTTAAGACACCAAAGTTTGGGGAAGCCGGGATGGCTCAGTGAGTTAAGCGCTCACTTTGCAGCCCCGGGGACTGAGGATCGAATCCCGGCCCCGGCCCGCGTGGACCCATATGCTGAGCTGGGGAGTGCCCCTAGTTCAGTTCTCACCGGGGTGAGACCCCGGCCCAGTCCCTGCCCTGTGCAGCCCCGCGCCCACCTGTGGAATGAAACTATGTGGAAAAACCAATGATGTGCAACTATGGAGACTGTTCTGGGCCCTCCCCCTTCTCTCTGTCTCTGTATCTCTATCTCTGTCAAAAAAAAAAAGACACCAAAATTTATGTTTTAAGGATTTTAGTGTTCAAAGAAAGGTTCACTATTTTATCATCTTCATATGCTTTTGTTTAAAATACATTTTAAACTATAGCTTTTGTTTTCCAAACCATATAATTAAACAAGGACACAGGACACCCTGCTATTAAATTATCCTGGAAAAGCTGTGACCTCACCTTGTGACGGCTGACAGCCACTCCATACAAGGTTAAGCAACCAGTTTCAGAACCCAAAGGGGCTGCTATTGGACAACTGGATTTTTCAATAAATTTCCATTTCGTTCAATAAATAGTAACGAGGCCACTACGTATAAGGTGCCATGAGATTCTGTGGAACATTCTAGAGAAGAGTAAGGCGTTTCTTGCCCTTAGAGAGCTTATAGAATGTAATCATCCTTTTCTAGCATGTCATAATAATAGCAAATGCCCTGTGGTTGGTACTGGGCAGCGTCTCAAACACGCATTAACTCACTTATTCCTCCCAACAGCCCTGTGAGCCAGACACCATCACGGCTCACTATCTACAGACGAGAGGAACGAGGCCCAGGGAGGCCAAGGGGCCGGCTCCGGTGCAGCCCCCGGCAGAGGTCCAGAACGCAGCTCCAGGGTCCATCGGGCCGACTCGGAAGAACCATCTGGTCGCCTTGGGGTGGGTGGCACTATTCTTAAAGGCCAGAAACAAGTATGTTTGGGTTTCCAAAATATCACATCCAACCAGGTAGAACTTGAAATGCGGTCCCAGGATGGGGAAGTGTTGGGAAAGAGGATGTCCAAGAAAAAACAAGGGGTTGAGTTAACATAATATATTAAAACTGGGAGGAAGGAGTCCGGTAGAAGAGAACACGAGGACGCCACGGAAGATTTCTGAGCTGGGCACCAAGAGGGGAGGTTTTAACGAGGCGAATCGTGTGCCTGGGAAGGAGGGAGGCAGCCTGGATGCTGGGAGCTCGGTCAGGTGTCTCCCACAAAGCAGGAGCAGCCAGCGAAGTGGATGCAAGGGAACAGAACCACACAGCAACACAAGCGTCCAGAATCAGAGGCTACAGAGCTGCCGAAGCCAAGGTCTGCCGTGTGCCGGGCACGGGGGACGCCACAGCGTGAGAGAAGCCCGGGAAAGGGGAGGGGAAGGTCGGCAATCTCCCAGCCCAGGTGCCTGGATGGTCAGGGCGGTTATTACCAGGAGCCGTGAGCTCACACAAAACACAAGCCGTCAGCAGCCACACGGAACAGAGCTGTGGGAAAGAGGCCCCAGGCTGGGGTCACGGGCCCAGGCTGGAGTTGTGGGCCCAGGCCGGGGTCGTGGGCCCAGGCCGGGGTCGTGGGCCCAGGCTGGGGTCACGGGCCCAGGTTGGAGTTGTGGGCCCAGGCTGGAGTTGTGGGCCCAGGCTGGGGTTTTAAGAACTGTGGCACGTGGTTCAGGAGTAGAGTGACAGAAAGCAGCCGAAGTAAACAGGTAACATTTACACACCTACACCTGGCTCTTAGGACAAAGGGGAAATAGCCAGGAAGAGAGAGAAAAGTAGCAGAAGTAAGAGAACTAGAGTGTCAAAATGAGAACGGAAGACCAAGCTTAGGGAGATCTAAGAAGGCAAGGAGAGTCATACATTATGCCGAAGAGCTGGGGGTCTGCATTCTTGTCCAAATTTTACACTCAAAGGAGGTATCTTAAATTATTATTTTTTTTAACTTCCAAACTCTTATCATGTAGGCCAAGGGTGTCCAGTCTTCTGGCTTCCCTGGGCCACACTGGAAGAATTGTCTTGGGCCACACATACTACACTAATGATAGCTGATGAGCTACAACCGTGTCTACATATGTATGTTCTCGCCATGTTTTAAGAACGCGTGGGAGTCTGGGTTAGGCCACATGCAAAGCCGCCCTGGGGCATGGGTTGGATGAGCTTGATGTAAACATTGATATGATGCCCTAAAGCCAACGAAGAAAACTAACCTGAACGCCTCCCCCGGGAGCAGATGCTCAGATGGTGCCGCTACGAATGACACATACGGCTCCCGGTCACGTCAGTTTTACTCGGTGTTAGCTCGTTTAAAATACTGTTTCACACCAGCACAGATCTGTATGATGGAGTGACGTAGAAGAGTCACAAGACGTCACAGAAACCCCACAAGTGCCCAGGTCGCTTTCAGTTTGCTTTCCTCATCCCCGACTCCGGCTCCATTCTCCATCACCGTGTCTGGCCTCAGGGAGCCGGACCTTTCAGCACGATGAATGCTTAGTGCAGGGGAGGGTATAGGTGCTATCATGGCACATGCAGAGGGGGCCTCTTCCCGTCTCGAGGTACCAGGGGCAGCCTTTTGGGGTAATTATGCAAACTAACTTGGGACACACCATAAATGCCCACAGCGTGCAGTAAGCGTTCCGATTTCATCGCTACTCTGATGTTTTGGTAGATTTGGAGGGTATTACCCTGAAAGCATGATGTTGACAAAATGGTGCTTACAGTTAGGAGTTGTAGTTGGCCAATGTTTTGCTTTTTATTTCAGTTATATTAATGATTGTACATCTGCATAAATTAGTGCAATGCTCATAGACAGCAATTTGACAGTATTTGTCAAAATTACAAAATCATACCCTTTCACTCTAAATTCTTCTGGGAATTTAACTTATGAATATACTTACACAGATAGGAAACTACATACATACATATACATATACATATATATATATGTATATGTATATATGTGTGTATATATATATATATTCACTCATTACAGTATCAGAAAAAGACAAGAAACAACCTAAATATACATTAATTAGACACTGGGTAAATAAAATATGGTACAGCCATATAATGCACTACTATACCAATATATGGTGATGGAAGAACTGACTCTGGGTGGTGAGCACACAATGTAACACACAGATGATGTCATGTAAAGTTGTACACCTGGAACCTATGTAGTTTTTGCCAATCAATGTAACCCCAATAAACGTAATAATTAAAAAAAATTTCCTTCTCACTAAAATATTAGTCAAAATTGGAGGAAATGAATAGTGAGTATAAATTTAAAATTTCCCCCAAAGAAGTTATTATCCCCTACAATTTCTAAAACACATCAATAACAGAAAAATAACTATTAAATTTTCAAATTAAAAATGTGCGAGAACATTATTTCTTGATCTCTCAAAACCTGAGCACTTCAAAGCATTTTCCAGTTGAATGCTGTTATTTTCTTGAGATGTCTACAAATTAAATTAATCTTAAGAATATGTCAGCACGTTCAATACTTGAGGAAAAAAGGAATTAAAAATCCCAGAAGAAAACTAATGTGCTGCTTCAAAGTAGAGGTAAACAAATTATATGTGAATTCACAAAGAGTATTTCTAATTAACCAAAAGGGCACAGTTAAAAATAGGCTACTTGTTTTATTCACAGAAAGCCCTAATTACAGTATCTAGCTATCAAAGTATCATGAATATAACATTACTACCGTCATCAAACTTTGCCTTAATATTTATCTAAGAGATTATACAATGGTGTAATTCAGAAAGAGTTTGATAAACTTGAAAATGAAAAAACAATGAGGGAATTTGGTGATGGGAAAAATCATAAGCCGTTGAGCAGGGTTGGAATTTATTTTCCTTGACATGCACAGTATTTTAATTGTGAAGGACTAGGAGAAAAATCCCTTTCGAAAAGCGTGTTTTGAAACTGTAACTCCGAAATAGGGTATAAAAGATCACCTGTTTGGTGCAGGAAGAAAATATTAAAATTCCATGTTGTTAAAAGTAGCTCAGGGTGAAGACAGACATGGAGCGCTGCTCGTATTTAAGACACAAGCTGAGCCCGCACACGCGGCCCCACCCCCACGCCTTGGCCAGGGGCCCCCACCCACCGGTGTTCAGGTAGTGAGCTGAGGCTGCCCTCCGTGGGAAGTTCTAGGATGGTGTAGGAATTTCCAGGAGCGCTCTCACCTGCTTACTTTCCAATGTTCTCAATTCTACTGCAGTCTATGGGCATCCGATCTGAGTTCTATACCGTTGTAAATAAAATAACCCACTCCAAATGGAGAAATAGCTTTAAAATATTCCTACAAAGGAACACGGGATTAGGATAATATTAGTATTATAAACACAAAAAATAAAGAAAAGGAAAAGAGCAGAGCTGAACACGTCTTCTACCACAAATACCCTACCAATCCCATATTATCTGATAAAAACACCACCATACTAATCAGATTTACGAACAAAGAAACCCACAAAGTGATCAAGAACTCTATCAGGAATATATATTTACGTCCATTACCGAAACTGACAACCGTAGTCCTAAATATGCGATATTGTGTTAGGATAATTAATGAGAACATGAAGTGCTCACTGCTAACAAGACATCTAAAAGTTAAACATCCAGAAGAACATGAAGACAAACATCCACATTTTGCAAAGACACTTGTTTAAAGCCATACAACACTCAATCCAGTCCTTTCAACATCTTATGGCACTCACTAAATATTACTAACAAATAGTTACAGACATTGGGAAGAGACTTGCTCTCCCTCTGATGGGTGAAATGATTTTTAAAAAGTATAGTGACAAATTAAAATGCATACTTCACCAGTAAAGAGTGTCAGAAGAATTATAGGAAAGACTGCCTCATGTCTGAAGCAAAGCATCAGAGCAGATTACACAGCATGGAAGTTGCGTATAAGAAAAAGTAAGACATTTCTTAACATGCCTCTGCCTACGGTATTTGCTAGATTTTACTTCCAAAATACTGTGTGGGGGGTATCTGAAGAATTAGTTTTACTGGAGAAAACACAATCTCAACAGCAAATTTCTTCTTTACTAAATTATATGTGTGACTTCTGATGGAGCAGCTTGCTTTAACTATTAATAGAAAAGGGATTCTCAGATAAATTTAGAGATAGCAATTGGATAATTATTCCATGAGTCATTCAGTCATTGGCAAGTTATTGCAACAAAGACACTGAAATAGAAGTGTGCACTAAAGAATGGTTCAGGGTATCAACGTGGTTAATTTTATTTTAAAGAAAATTAAAAGAGAAGAATCACTTAGATACTTTTTTTATTATTAAGTGTACTGGGGTGATATTGGTTGGTAAAAATGACATCGTTCCAGGTGTACAATTCTACAGGACATCGTCTGTGTTGCAGTTTTCTTTCCATCACCAGAGATTTGGCCACTTTTTCTGTGGTGACAACAGGTTAAGCCACAAAGCAGAATCTTCATGACACTTCAATGCAAGGAAGAGTCTGAACAGCCCAGGAGCCTGTGGCCACTTTTCTAGTGACTTCCTCTGGGAAAGGAAGTTTAAAGGTGGACGTTTCCAAACGTCACCATCATATTGCGACTTGTACTAAAAATGTTGAGAGTGATTTTTTTAAACCTCTCCTCTACAAACTCAAAAACTTGCAACCCAAATCCTTAACCTGTTTCAAAATCTTCCAAAAGAAGCATTTCAGGTTTTTAATCCATTTAAAATGGTAGAGAGTTAACATCTTCCATTTAGGTGCAAGAACAGACTAAATTAGGGACTAGACAAATTATCTCTGAACACTTCGGTATAAATGCTGGACGGTGCGGAAATCCTACTGTTATGATTAAGGGATCAGTGCCATTGGAGTCGATGAATCTTTGTGAACCGTCTCCGACAGCTGTAAAGAAACAGTGTCAAAATAAACTAACCATGGAGTCAGATTCATGCTGCTGTCATAAAGAGTGTAACCGAGATTTTAAAAAGTAGTAAAGCAAAAGGAAGTGAACTTTAGAATTACATAAAATAAAAGATAGTGTAGCACGTTACAGATGGATGTTTAGAAACACCCTCATCATTTTGTAATATGCACTGAAACGTGGAGAGTCGTCTAAACCACCTCCGATGTTCACATTCAAAATACGCATTTATATTACAGGTGAGCTTTAAAGAACTTCTGATTTATAGAGGTGAGCAATAAAATACTAATTTATATAATGAATTTTATTCTCCTTTTCCTATCAAGAAGCCAAACCGAAACAGAGAGTAAATATAGCAAGTAGTATCCAATTTTTCACTGAAAAATAATAAAGTTAGAATTTACAATATAAATAGACTCATTCCTAGTGAACATTTCTGAGAATGTAAGAGAGGTACTGAATCCTTTGAGACATCCTCTTCATCACAGGTAGCCTGATACTTTTAGTGACTGAATGAAAAAGGCAATCTAAATTTCCCAATACTGACTGATAGGTTTTATTCCTATTATAAGAGCCTGTACTATAGGAAGATGAATGTAATCCATTCAAACAAAGGTTGTAGGATTTAAACGACTTGATCAGAAAATGTGCTCATGTCTCCATTTGGGTAGTTAGTTCTATTGCCAACATCAACAGGGTTCACACAACAAAAAAGGCGACTGCTAGGAGGTACCTGCTGGTTTTTGTTTATGATGCACTGGACTGTGCATCTAAGACAGCAAGACTCCGTTTCATAGTTTATATGAAAAGCAGCAGCAGCTCTGATTACATTTAAAAACCAGAGAGCCAGTACAAGATTGTTTTTAATGCCTTCTTAAGGACAGTACTGAAAAACACAAGAGTTATTATTGTCACCTTTTCCACGGAGACATACTAGAATATGTACACATTGATAGGAGAAAGCCATTACCTTTTTAAAAAAGTAGACTACATACTCAAAAGGTCTGAATTAAAAAATACTTAGGAAAAAACTACTGAGTCCTTCTAATTAAGACTTTAGAAAATTTAAGAAGCATTTAATAAGCTACTTTATACAGACATTTAACTTAGTGCAGTAGTGACTGACTTAACTTGTTAAATCAGTGTGAAGGTTACTCTCTGCTTTCAAAAGAATATTATAAATTTAATCGGGAAAATAAAGAAATACGATTCCATCTTTAGCAAGAAACGTGTGTCTTAAGTTTCTTAATGTGCCAGAGGTAATTAGTTCCCTATTCAAACACATACCTTTTCTCAAAATAAATGTATCGGTACCTCAGCAAGAAAGAGAGAAGAAGTTCTGCGCTTCCGTGTGTGCTTTTTGCTCCCCCGAGGGATGTCTTACTGCCACCAATTTGACTGGGAGGGGAATAAGGAGTTCGTGGTTCAGCGCTGTTTCTGGCACCACCCAATTTTCAGAATAAAAATGTGCTCTAAGCTCACAACTGCCACAACCCTGTTCCAAAAAGCGCTAGGCCATCGAGCACAGAGGGATAGCACATCTCATTTCCAAACGACTCACACTTAATGAGGCTTTTAAGTGACTCCAAAAGGCTGGACGGATTCGTCTATTCCAACTACCAAACGCCAGGCTGCTGGTCGTGTTGACTGGGGCGGAGAACGAGATTTTTAGGGGCAGGAAAACTTTTCTGTAAGAGCATGTGGTGGCTACTTGACATTAAGCATTTAGCAAAACCTGTAGAACTGCATGACATAAAGAGTGAACCCTGATGTAAACTATGGACTTTAATGTATGAAAACTGGTTCAACGATAACATGTAAACAGAAGCAAGATATTAGTAGAGAAAGGAGAGAGGGATCGCTACAGACTTTCTGTTCAGTGTTACTGTACACCTAAAACTGCTGAAAAAATGAAATCCAAAGACAAACAATTGGACTCACGAAAAACAGGTTATGTAGGTGCAGAAGAGACAGACCGTGCACCGTCCTTGAGAAGACTGGTGCTGCATGAGACGAGGAAGACCACGAGAGAAATAGCTCAGGGTCGGATATGCTCATTTTAAAAATCAACTATCCAAGAAAAATATCAAGATAGAGAGTTTGAGGAGGTGGCTGGGAGGGAGATAAAAATTTAGGTAGAATTAACAAAAGAAAACGTATTAAGCCAAAGGAATAAATGATAAGATCGTCTAAGTGTGAAAGGAGAAGAGGTTAAGGAAAAAGCTCAGGACTGAGCACTAAACGACATTTCATAGTTGGACAAAAAAGTAAGGCCAGGAACAGCAACTAAAAAAAGTAAAGGCTGCGAGTAAGTCAAAGAAAAGGCAGTTATTTCAGAGGTAGGTGTGTTCAACCACACTGAATTCTACTAAAAGATCAAGTATGGAGCAGTAAGTGTCGAGCCGTCATATGAGAGCAAAAGCAAAGGCGTAATTGCAATAGGTTGGAAAGTAAATAGAATTTGAGAAATTATAACCACGTCAGTACACAATTCTGGGTAATAAAAGTGAGCAGAGATTATGGAAGAGGGTGGGTAAAACGGTCAAGGTGGTTTCCTTTTCTTACAATCTGATATGTGACAGCCTTCTTAGGTGCTAGTGGGACAAAGAGAGAAAATACTCAAGCCACAAAGTCCTGGACAAGATATAAGAGATATATGCAGGCTCTAGGAGACAATGAAAAAAAGGTCTTTGAAAAGCGGGGTACAGAGGTAGAAGCATCTTAATAGTGCCAATGCTTGGGAAATGCATGAAATTTAGTAGGTAGATACTCAATAGAATTAAATGAATCCAATTACATAACTGTAATGGCTTAGAAGCCTCCTTAGTAACCTACCATGACTTGTAAGTGTTAAAACTCAAATTAAATTGAAGGCAAATTCAAATATTTAGAAACGCATACTGACCTCAAGCTTCCCAATAAGTAAAGTTGCCACTCCCATGCACACAATAAGAAAAAAGCTAAACTAAAATCAACAACTCTTCTCAGATCTATCAGAGAACCAAAGTCACAGGGCACAAGACAAGCTCCCACCCAAACACTGAAGAACCAGCCAAATACAGAAAACCACCGCTTACCAGTAGCAATGGTTCGCCAATGTTACCTCTGCTTAGGTGTTAACATCCAAAATATACAAGGAATTCAAGTAATGTATGACCAAAACAAACAAGCAATCCAATTAGCAAATGGGCAGAGGACCTGAAAAGACATTTCTCCAAAGGGCATACCGATGGCCAACAGACATAGGAAAAGAGGCTCAGCATCTCTAATCATCACAGAAATGCAGATCAAAACCACAACGAGACACCACCTCACACCTGTCAGAATGGCCACCATCATGAAATCAACTAACACCAAGTGTTGGGGAGGATGTGGAGAAAAGAGAACCCTCATGCACTGTTGGGGGGGTTGTAAATTGGTGCAGCCACTATGGAAAAAAAACCCTATGGAGTTTCCTTAAAAAACTAAAAGCAGAACTACCATATTACCCAGCAAATCCACTCCTAGGTATTAACCTGATGAAATACACAACATTAACTTGAAAGACATATGTACCACTGTGCTCTCTGCATTATTTACAGTTGCCAAGATATGGAACCAACATAAGTGCCCATCAATAGATAAATAGATAAAGAAGATGTGGTACATATATACAATGGAATATCACTCAGCCATGAAAAATGAGTGAAATCTTACCATTTGCAACAACATGGATGGATCTAGAGGGTATTATGTTAAGTGAAATAAGTTAGAGAAAAACAAATATGTGATTTTACTTATATGTGGAATCCAAAAAAAATAAACAAACTACAAAATGGAAACAAACTCATAGATACAAAGAACAAACAGATGGTCATCAAATGGGAGGGGTGGGGCACAGGTGATAAAGGTAGAACGAATTAAGGAGTATGAATTGCAGTTATGCTAACAGTCATGGGGATACAAAGAACAATATAGTGGATATAGTTAAGAATATTGTAATGAATATGAAGCAAGATAAGTACCAAAATATTTGCACTAATATTCAAACTGCAGAAAATCAAAGACAAACTCTTGAAAGAAGCCAGAGGTAGGAATAAGAAAGAGAAAAACCTTAACTACAGAGAAATAAGGGTAAGAATTACACCAGATATTTCTTCAAAGACCATGCAAGAAAGTGGAATGAAATAATAAAGCATTTAAAGAAGAGAAAAAAAAACTACCAATCTCTAATTTTGTATCCAGCACAATTATTCTTCAAAGGGGGGGGGGGGGGAAAGCTCTCTTATAAATAAAAGTGGAGGGAATTTGTCACCAGTATACCTGTCTCGAAACAAATGTTAAATAAGTTCTCCAGGGAAAAGGTCTACACAGTTTCCATCTGGAAGAGCATCAGAAAGAAAAGAAAAAGCAAAACCTTTACTTTCAAAGTCCTATATTGATCTAGCACAGATTGTTCAAAATGACAGCAACAGCATATTGGAGGATTATCGCTTATGGAAAAGTGAAGTAAATGTCAGCAATATTATAAGGGACGGAACAGTGGAAGGGGAATACTGTTAGAAAGTACCTGCACTACCCATGAAGCAGTATCATGTTATTTGAAGGTGATTCATTGTAAATGTATATTGTAGAAGTATAACTGATATGCAAAAAAGACACCAGAACAATATTTCATCCAATTAACAGCAAAATACACTTTCTCAAGCTCACATGGAGCAATGACCAAGATTAAGGACCATAAAAGACACCACAAAACCACAAGAAACATAATGGATAGGCTTATGTCTACTGAAGAAATTGCATCAATAATTAATAGTCTTCCCAAGATCACACGGATTTTACCAAATATTTAGTCAAATGATGACTGCACCAAATATTTAATGAACTCTACCAACAATTTAATGAAATGGCACCAATTCTCTATAACCTCTTTCAGAAAATGAGAACAGAGGGAATAATTCCTAACTCATTCTATGAGGCCAGCCTCATATCAAAATCCCACAAAGACATTACAAGAGAGGAAAATTAAAGACCAGTATCTCTTATTAACATCGATATAAAGATCCTCCACAATACAGTAGCAAATCAAACCCAATGTGTAAAAAGATGATACATCATGACCAAGTTCAATTTATTTCACATATGCAAGGACCATTCAATTATTCAAAAATCAATTCACGTAATCTATCACCTCCACAGGCCAATGAGGCATGATCGTATCAGCAGATGCAGAAAAAGCATCTGACAGAAGCCAACATCAATTCACAGTTAAAGAAACTAAAGACGCGGAAGAAACTAGACCCAGAGGCGAATTTCCTCAAGGTGATACAGAATATCTACCAAAAAACCTATAGCTAACTTTGTGGGTTTGTTTTTTTTTCAGATTTGTTTTATTGTTTTTGACAGAGACAGACAGAGACAGAGAGAGAGGCAGAGGGAAGGGGGAGGGCCCATAGTAGTTGTAGTCAGTTTTCAACATGGTTTCATTCCACACAGGTGGGCAGGGGCCGCACAGGGCAGGAACTGGGCTGGGGGCCTCCTGCATGGGAGGCACACCCCCTCGAGCCAGGGGCCCAACTGGTGGGCAAGAACCGAACTGGGGGCCTCCCGCATGGGAAGCACACCCCAGTTCAGCATATAAGGCCACACGGACCAGGGCCAGGATCGATCCTCAGTCCCCAGGGCTGCAAAGTGAGCGCTTAACCCACTGAGCCATCCCGGCTTCCCCTATCATTCTTATTGATGAGAAATGCTTTACCTAATGTAAGGAGAAAGAGAATGAAAAAAATAAAACTACCTTTATTTGCAAATCTCTAAGAAGCAAGAAAAAAATCTCTTGCAACTAGTAAGAATGGTTGCAAGATAGAGGTAACATCAATTATTTACCTATATGCCAGCAAGAGACAACTGGGCTCTGAAATTTAAAACACATCATTTCCATTAGCACCAAAAAAAGAGAAATGTTTAGGTATAGATCTAACAAAATATGTACAAAATATGTAGTAGGAAAATACTACAAAGTGTGACTAAAAAATCAAAGACCTAAATAAATGGAGAGATGTTCTATGTTCATAGATAGGAAGAATAAATAATGTTACATATCAGTTCTTCCCAAAATGATCTTTAGATCCAATGCAACCCCAACCAAAATCCCAGCAATTCATTTTGTAGACATAGACAACTTAATTCTATATGAAAAGGCAGAAGACCCAGAATAGCCAGCACAATACTGAAGAACAAAGTCAGAGGGCTGACGCCACCGAAGTTCAAGACTTACCAAAACGCTTCAGTATTCAAAACATTGTGGTATTGGCAAAAGAATAGACAAGCCAATGGAACAGAATAAAAATCCCTGAAATAGACCCTTACAAATACAGTCAACTGAGCCCTGAAAAAGCAAAGAAAATTCAAAGCGAACTGTCTTTTCAACAAATGGTGTTAGAAGTGGACACACACACAAGTTCACCTTGCACCTTTCCAAAAAATTCATTCAGAATGGATCAGAGACCTAAATGTTAAAAGTCAAAACTGTAAGACTTCCAGAAAATAACAGAGGAGAAAAATCTAGGTGCACATGGGTTTGGTGAAGTGTTTTTACATACAACACCACAAGCATGATCCATTAAAGAAAAAAATACGAGGAAGTGGACTTCATTAAAATGTAAAACTTCTTGTCTGTAAGAGGCAGTTAGGAAAATGAAAAGAAGCCACAGACTATCTGAAAAAACATTTATCTAGTGAAGGGCTGGTATCCAAAATAGACAAAGAACTCTGAAAACTCAACAATGAGAAAACTAGTGGTTTTTTAAATGGGCAGATCTGGATGCCTTCCCACAGATGTAGGAAGAAGCCAGTCTGAAACATTTTGGAAACAGCAAAATTTTGAAACAGATAAAGATTTGCAGATGTCAGGGGTGGGGAGAGAGGGATGTATAGTCATAGAACTATTCTGAATGACACTATAAACTAATGGTGAGGTATCAATATTAGTTCACTGACTGTAACGCGGGCACCGCAGAAGAGCAGTATGTTAGCAACAGGGGAACGTACAACAGGGGACACCAGGTTTGTGGGGGGAGAGGGGAAATCTCGGTACTTTCTGGTCCATTTTTCAGTATGACTACAACTCTTTAAAAAGTCAATTAAGAACATACTAAGTGAAAGATCCCTTTTTTCAACTTTAAAACACTGAGGTTCTATATGAAATCTTCCTAAAAATATGTATTCTTTTGGACAGGGATGTTTGGTAATCAGTGGTGCAATGTAATTCTTGAAGATTTTGACACAGCTTTCAAATGCTTACTGATTACGCGCCCTCGGGCAATTCTGCAACCTCTGAACTTCAGTATGTGTACAAGATGATTACCTTTCTCACAGGTCAGCTGTATTAAATTAGACAAATGTACAGAAAGCACCTCGCCAAAGGTGCACAAAGTTGGCATGTAAATGTTTTGTTCTGGGGTTGTTTTTTTTATCGTTTCTCCCTCATTTACCCTAAAACTCTTTCTAATTCAGGTAAAGTAGAGCATACCCAACACCTCAAGCCAGTGTTTCTCAAACAAGGGCACTTGTACCTTAAAAGGTACACACCACCATTCAATAAACATGTCGTCTTCCTGCAGCTCAGTTTAAAATTGGGGAGAAAAAGGCTAAGTAGACAGCTGTTCACGTAAAACACTGTGCTACCAAAACAGGGGTGCCCCGGCCAGGGGTGTGCACTGTACCTCAAGAGGCAGCGGAAGACGATGCTCACATTAGAACGGAGGTCACATCCTCAGGCGTCCAAGGGCCGTTTCATCACCTTCTGCCACTTGGTGGAGATCCCAAACTTTTCCACTAAAGCACTGCCTTTCGTTTCTAATTTTAATTATGTTACTAAACACAAGTTCAGTTCCTTCTCAATGTCAGTGATGTGTCGACAGCTTAGCTCCAATGGGCCTGGCTATGCTTAAATTAGCAAGGACAACCTGAAAATAACATTTTACACTACAAAAGTCACGTGCTATGGAATTTATAGCTTAGCTGAGATAGAATTAAGCAAGAGATAAAAAACCAATGAAATGGAGATTGTAGGGTTTTTTTACTGTGATTTCTCAAGGTCTGAGCTATGACCGTGGGTGAGTTGTTTTTTTTTCTTTTCCATTAAACTGAACATTAGTCTTTGCATAAACACCACTAGCCTGGCTTTTAGGAACCATGTTTGCGTATCACTACGCAACTCTTGTCACTTAACAGAACCTCGTGAGCTCGCCTGTACTGCTTTGGTTCAGTGTCACACATTTAAGAAAAAGAATGATATGCTGAGGCATGTTCAGAGAGATCTACACAACCTTTGAGGATCTCAAAACCATGCTACATGAACAAGAGTAAGAAAATGGAGGTGCTCCACCAGCAGAAAGTAAGACGAAACGTGGCCTGGAACGGATGGGGCATAAAACAGCCATCTGGAAACTCCTGGCGGCTGTCATGTTTGAAGGAGGTCAGACATGTGACAAGTCCCTGAACTTGCAGCCAGGAGACTTTTGAGTCCTACAGACATTTGGTTTAACCAACTGCGCTATTAGAAATACATGTGGCAGTGCTGGATACCAGTTATCTTGTACCTAAAATGAGGGTGCCGAACTAGATCATTTCTAAGGCAATTTTCAAGTTAAAAATGACATGGAAGTGAATTCTGAGTCAACTTCGTAACGTTTGAGCGCCCTGACCACGGTAAGTTCTCTCTCTTGTTCACATAAGCGTTATCATTTGCTGTACATAAAGGCAAACGTGGAATGCTAGATAGCAAACCACCTTAGGGAAAGGTCAGCTGTCCATGAGCTGGTCTTCTCATAAAAAAAAAATTAAAATGTAGGATGGAAGATTACTGTGTTTTCTATGTTGACGCCTATTGAGTAAATTATACTAGTGATTTAATTCTAGAGAAAAAAAACACCTCATCATTTTCCTAGCTCATCTGTACTGAATATTGCATTTTCCTTTGTTTCTGGATATACTAATTATATCCAAACACCAGACTCGTTGAACCTATTTAACATTCCTTAGAGATTAACAGTGTGACCTTCTCTAATTTTGTACACGACCCAACAATATTTCTCAATCCGTAATATAAGAGATTCCCCTGAGTTACAGAATTTGAATTTCGCAAACCAAAGTACAATTTACTCAGTACAGCGCCTGTTTTCTAAGTTCTGGGTATCGCTTCTTTAAAAACAGGCATTCGCGGCAAAAATGAAGCCAGGCAATAATCTCATGAAACACGTACTCAACTTTCCATGCAAAGTGCAATGCTTTAATAGCGCTCAGGGTCTAAGAAATACTAAACTAAGCATGCACTGTGCACACTCAGAGAACAAGGGTAGGAGACGCCTTGGAACGGAGGAGGTCACTCAAGTCCACACAAGGTACAGTGTCTGTGGATGCATGTGTCTACATGTACTCCAAAGTCATGAAAAATGGCAAACCTGTGGTTTATCCATTTCTCTTCTCTGGGAGAGACTTTTAAGAAAAATTATTTTCCTCATTCTACATCTGCTGAAAGTCCAAGGACATCTGTTGCGGTTTCCTTTATCATCAGACATTACACTGAACACATTTTGAACCATTTTGCTGCCTGTGCCATGCCTTACCTCGTGAGTAGAGATCATAATCCTGAAAACTCCCAACGCACACTTCAAAGTTCCCTAACATTTTTACTGCAGTGATCTCATACCTTGGATGTACATACTGGTAGGGGGAAAAAAACTTTCACACACTTATGTGCTTATTTTTTGGAAGCACAAGTCTTTCACATTTTAGGACTAAATTAACATGGAGTCTTTTTCATGGCAAATAAAAATACCTGAATAAAAGGAAAGCAAGATATGCTTAGGACATCAAAGCACTGATATTTTGCTCAATTGTTTCAATGTAGCGAAATAAAATAAGATCTGTGCACATATTTATAATAAGGGGTAAGTCACACTGCTTGTGTGGCAGTTACTTTTTTAAAACAGAAGCTATTAAAAAAAACTGCTTCCTCATTAAAGAACAATTTACACTAATACAACCAATGGTGATGACATAATAAGCCTATGTGCTTATACCTCAAAGATAAAAAGGTAACGGAAGCCATCTTTCACACTCCATAATATCTTTATTTTAAAGCTACTGATGGTGTAGGGCAGAGTTCATGTAATAAAAATTAACTGAATTATTTAAAACTCTCACTTTGCCCTTATTTTTACAATATGTTTGAAGTGTCTGGTGCAGGATTTTTATTTAATACCCCCACAACCTACCGTTTTATACACATGTAGTTTAAGGATTATAGACATTTTTGTATCCAAGTAAAATATAGCCTTCCATTAATATATATTGTCTGTAAACCATTCTAAAAACAAAATTTTATCCACAGAAACTTTACTCAACTTTTCCAAACTTACCAGACTAATTAAGCCAAGAATTTTAGTTTCCTTTCACACCCTCCAAATAGAGTAGCTAGCTATTCTAAATTATAATTTCTTTTCCAAATTCTTTTTTTTTTCCCCAGAGTATAATTTGAGGAGCCAAATTATTTCATTTTAATCCACAAGTTGTCATTAATTTTGCTTTTATTTCTTGCCCAGGACCCCATCATAATGTTTATTTTTAATCTTTGAAGTCCCTTTCTTATATAAGCTTTCTTCAAAGCAAAAGGGTAAATTCTCTTGCTTCTCTAACACTCTTAATAGAAAAGAAAAATTCTTCCAATAGCTTCATTTAATTTAGGTGGCTATGAAGACCAAAATCAGTAAAACCAAACCTTATCTTTCTCCGTGTTGTCTTGGCACCAGGTAAAAAGCAAGAAACTCTTAAATTCGTATTTCCCCTTCTACAATTCCTTGTTCAAGCAGAACACTAGAATATAAAACGTTTTCTTCTCCTGTTAACAGCTCTTATAAATTGGGAGGTCTGCAATCTGCCATTGTTTTCAAATGTGTTCTTCTGGGGACAGGAATGGTCATTTCCATGCTATTTGGTAAGAAGCTGTATTTTGATCAATTCCGCTTTAAAAGATTTGATCATATTACTCCTAATATTTATAAAGTTTAACTCAAGAGTTTTAATAATTTACAAAACTGACATACAAAAATAGTATCTAAAAAAAAAATTCTTTCTGAAACAAAGCTAAGATGAAGCTAATCAGAAAAATACAAAAATAGACTAAATAGATCACCTATTTCATAAATTTGGTGCTGGGTGACCCAAAAAAGAATCATTTTAATTTAATAAAGAATTGTTTTCTTAAAAAAACATTAACATACACAAGGATAGGGTATATACTCAGAAATACTTAGAGGAAAACACTTAAAAGTAAAATACACTTAAAAATACTGTTGTAGTTTTCATTTTTCTACTCCTGAAACAAAAATAAACCATTTATCAGTAAGTGCATTTTTTTCATGGAAAAAATATTTATTAGTTTTCAAATAATCACATAATACAAATATTACAGTCATTCTAGAAAAAACTTATCTTACTTTAATATTCATAAAATAAACACTGAAAATATAGGATTGCATATTGTGACACAAAATATTAAAAAATCTGAAAGGAAAATGTATCAAAATAAGTTTAAATAAACAAATCAGTTCACATTAATATACAAAAAGTTTCACTTTTAAATAGCTTTTTGTGGCATGAGGTAAATAGAAATGCACTTACATTTCTATTGTACACTTTAAGGAACAGAGCTAAAATATAATCAAAGCATGAGATTAAGAGATTAAATATCTTTTCATCTCTCAAAACTGAAACAGAAGGCTAATCTCATAAGCCACAAACTGGTTTGTACTGTGGTTGGTTCAAAGAGTTCAACTAACTTAATTTCCAAGCAAATTTCACTTTCAATTCCCCTGAGTTTCAAAATGTTAAATAGCTATATTTTTTAAATTTATAGGTGTTTGTAAAAACTGTCTTAACATTTAATGCAAACAAATCAAGCATAAAAAGCTGTAATCGTTTATGAAAATTCAGAACTCTCTAAAAGTTTTTAGATTGATCTCCTAAGCTTTTAAGTACTACACATACAAAATTAAACTGAAAATTTATGAGGAAAAAATAGGTCTAACAGATAGCCAAGAGGACTAAAGGTCAGATTAGAACTCAGCAAATGTGGTTTCTAGATGCCTAAAGCATTTCAGATGCTTCCATGTTAATCATTATCGAACTTCTATTCTGAATATCTAGACCAAATAAACTGGCAGCATCAGATAACTTGTAAAAACTTCTTTAATAGCTTTGACTGACCAGTTAATAAATATCAAGAAGAGAAATAGAAAAATTTTGATAACTACTACCATCAATTAATTGATAATCTGGGTAACTACTCTACAACACTTGGTCACACATACTACTACTTTTAGTCTATAAAATGCCTGTTTCAGTATCAAACTGTACTATGCCTTCAATGCAGAACACTAACCTCAAATGTAACAAGTATTTACTACTTTGGAAGAAGGGACAAGCTATTTTCATCTCAAAAGGTGTCTCTTCTACTTCAATACTGGAATCTTTGTTGATTTGACAAATAAGAATAAGGCTCAAGACCAGAAAAAGATAAGCAAAAGGAGTGCATCCTGATTTTAAAAGAAATTTGAAAATAATTCAGAAGTTCACCATTTCTAGTTCCTTTTGGTGTCAGGACACAAAATACAGTTTAAGTTTTCTGGATCTCCTATACTATATAATACTAAAAAAAAAAATAAAAAAAAAATGTCTGCCTGCTGGATTAAGGTGATTTTCAATCCCACAAACCTTTTAAATGAAACAGATACAGAGAGCTGCTTTTAAAAGAAACAAGTCTCCCGTGCTTCCTCTATTTCAGTCTTCTGAATAGAAAGGAATGCTTTCATAGCCATGTAAAATCCCAATCTGGAAAAATTATTTCGTGATTTGAGCCTTTCCATTTCCAGACCCAGGGTACACCAGAGTAAATGGTGACGTTTATAAGTGACAAGACCGGGCGGCTCTCTCATCCTGGTGTCTTCTAGACAAAGTGCATGGCTCCGCTCACCACTGCCTTCCAAACTGCAGGTGCTTGTGGGACAGATATCATCCATGAGGCTCTGCTAGAAGACTTCCTTTTGCTGAAGAGGGATGATGTTTACCAGGTGAAAGAAATCTGGGCAATTAGAGAACAAATAAACCAATCTCCCATTATCAAGATACCTGGAGTCACAGAAGGAATCCACCAAGGAAAAGTGAAAACTTGCCGAAGGCACCGAGTTCACATTCTACCCACCGTAGATGGCCAGACCTTCCTGGGAACGAGCCCTACCCTTGGCATCCAAGAAGCTGAGAGGAGAGCATCTTCGTGCCATGGGGAATCTAGGACAGGCTCTTTTGCCACAAATAACAGTAGTGCAGGGACTGTGCAAAACTACTTGTAAGTGTAGTTAACATAGCTTTTAGGGACATTATATCCCAAAACTTCCATTCATTCATATTTCTCTTATTAAAGAATGGAGCCTAGATTTGGCAGTAAAATTGTAATACTGTCATTGCATCTTCTAAAAGATCTCAGGAACATGAAGTCCTAATGGCTGAGGTAGAAAACAGACTGAAAATTTCTCACTAGCAAGCGAAGATAACACCTGGACATCAGACTGTGTAAGTTAAGAAAGTTTCGATGTCCAGCTTGCCCAAAGACGAAATACAGAAATGCCTTAATCATTATACATGAAAGAGCACTTAGAAGTCCACTCATACCAGTAAAGGCCAATATGGGCAAATAGTTGCTTTTTAGAATTCCTGTGGATTACACAGGCATTCACCAAATCAAGGGCCCCAAATTATCCACTGAAGAGAAAATTCATACATTTTAGGTCTCTTCTTTGAATGGGCACTAGTTAGCATTCTCAGAAAAACAACCAGATTGCAGCCCCACTTGGTTATAATATGAACCCAAGGAGTTTACCAACAGAATTGAACGGGCAATGGAAGGACACTCCCAGCTATACATAAAGCCAAGTAAATAACGGAAAGCACCCACTTGTTTCTTATCCTTTCCCACTCTCTCCAGAAGCTGGATAGTCTGCCTCCAAGGATTCAGTGGAGAAAGTGGCCCCCTGACGTCAAAAGCTCTCCGTGGTCTTGGTGTATCTGTGGTTCTAGGATCATTCCTTGCACCTCTGGTAGGAGAGAAGCACTGAAATAGAGAGCTGAATATAGATGTAAGAAAAAATTCTTATTAAGAAGTTACATTGTCTGGTCATTTGAGCTTGTAATGACTTATCCTCAGAATCAAAAAAGGAGCTACCTTTGGGCATAATTCTTTAGTGCCTTCTCAATTTGAGTTTTAGAAATCTGTCCCCACAAATGATTAATTCCTCAGTAAGTATTAAGAAGGGACCTGTCTTGGTCTAAGCCATAACACACTCTGTGACAAACCACTCAACTTCAAGTGGTGAAGACCGAATCGAAAAATGGTAAGTTACGACTGGAAACAAGATCGTAGTTGTCTTAAGGGACAGGGCAAGGCACTTGACCTCAGGTATATCCAAGGAGGAGTCCCAGTTTACTCTTCTGTCAAAGAGAAGAAGACGGATTGAAAAGTGGAGACAGAATAATCAAGCATATTAACAGAAATAGCACTAAACCTCGGGAAACTGTCTAAGAAGCTGAATTTATTCTCGGGTTCAAGTCTTCAGTACTTTAAAGAATTACTCAGACTACAGTCCCATGGTATAGCAATACAAAGCTAAACCTGAATTTTATCAAGCTATGCCTACGGTCACTAAAAAAGAATTTTTCCTTCAAGCACTCAGATTTAAAAGTGGGAGGGCAGAACAGTGGACGTAGGTAATAACGGACTAAAAATCTTTTCAAAATGTACGATCATTTAGTCTTAGGTCAAGAAGGACCAGGGAATAATCATTAATGGCTACAATGCAGAAATTAAAGCAGTAAGATATACCCAAATAACAGGATGATAAAGATACTGGAAAATAGTTTGCACTGTTATAGGAATAAGGTAAATAAGAGAAGGAAGTTCAAAGCACACAGCATCTGATCAAGGAAAAGCTGAGAGGAGAGTAAGACAGGCAGACATGTATTTAAAGTTATAGGGGCTGCAGGATAAATTTTAATAGTGGAAAACAGATCAGTTATACTGTGTGGTACAGAGTGACACACCCCTAGTAACAGGTTTTCTTCTAAATAGAAAGGTACTGCATATTCCCGCTGTATGGAATAGTCACACTATCCTAGTTCAGGGACATATTATAAATTAAGAAAAAAAAAAATACTATCGCGTAATCTCTCACTCACACCAGCTGGTTATCACAAGGGTTCCTTACCTGTTAGTGGAACGAGGACTGCGCTCTCTTGTTCTTTACTATCAACCATCAAAGGCTGTTAAGTCTCAGCACTAAGAAGGTGGCAACCAACCAAAGTTAAGGCTGTAATGCGCCCACTTCCTCCTGGCTCTGTGGGCCAGGTTGGAAATATACCAACAGCTGAAAAGGAACAGTTATTCCATTACCTAACAACATTTAGATCACGTTTTTGTTTTGTTTTTTGACACTAAAGATGGGAAGATCGAGCTAACCCTTCTGCTTTAGGAATACGAGTCACTTCCATACAAGTGAAAAATGAAAATAGTGTGGAACTACAAATTTAACCACCAAATATACTAATTTCCAAACATTAAAGAAATGAAAAAGAAATCTAAAAGACGTCAAAGGGTCAAAGTGCCACCCAGCAAGAGGCATTAAGTAAACAACTGTGAAAATTTTTACTTTCTGAGCCTACGCACATTTATTGTTTATTTTCAGTTTCCCATAGATTGTAAGCCCTGAAATCTTTCAGTTTTGAAGAGACTGTATTTTTTGAGCAGTCGCCTAAAACAGTATTTTACAGTATAATCACACTGAGGAGTTATATATGAGGGATGACAAGAGAGAAGGAGCACAAGTTAGAAAAAGATCTGAACACTGAGCATCTCAAAAAATGCAATCTCATTACGTATTTTCAAGAGTCCAAAAATCCCAACTAAACTAACAAAGTATTCCACAGCTGGAAAGCCTTAAAATGAATACACCAGAGTTCTCATTTACGTTCCCATTGTACCTATATGGAGCAAAGAGGTGCTACAAAAGTGCTTTGAAGTTATCAAACAGTCATCCTTAGTTCTTTTTCTAATCCATTTCTTTAACAAACCATTCCTTTTCATGCCTAATATTTCAATATAAATGATAAAATTAAAGGTTTCCAAATTAATGAAATCTAAATAAAATATAATTACTTTAAGATACAGTTAAAAATATATTCAGAAACTATAAACAAGATATGATTTTCCAAATTTCCCAGTTTTCCTTCATTTCTTGAATACTAATCAACAGTAAAAATACATCTAATTGGAAACACAGGCAAAAAAAAGGGGGGGGGATATTCCATTTTGGAACAAGAAATACACCTGGTAATTTATCTTATTTAAGCTTACAGGCCCACTTCACTTTGAAAATAAAAAACAGCTCCCAGGAAATCATATCTTGCTCAGAGTAATACTGCGCTAAATTTATAACTTCTCCTTAATGCCAAACCCTTGATTACCACACCCCACAGAATATATAAAATAAAAATACAACAAACTTAAGATTTAAAAAAACAAACATCCTTGGGTTAGGTTAGAGGGCAAGTGAGTTGGCTGGAGAAGTTGATCCACTTACAAACTTCTCCCATCTCCCAAATCAGATCACTGTCAGGATGTAACTTCTCTAGGTTGTCTCAAGTACCAAAACTTGTGGGTTCAACACACTCATATGCAAAAAAAAGAACAAGCATTGGGAAATGCTTCAACAGGAATTATTTTGAATCACTGAGGAGAGCTGGGATCTCTCCTGCTTTAGGAGTTAGTCACGTGTGAAGCCTGTGGATTTGACACGGCACCATTTACACAGGAAAAGGTAAAGGCACCGTCAGAACGAGGCCACTGCTCCAAGACAGCACAGCTCCTGTGGTGCTGTGGCTGATGGGGGCTCTCGGGACCACCCAGGAGCACCTCGCCTGGTTCTACTTTAACAGGCAGCCCTCTTCTGTGCGATGCTCCCGGGGGGAAAAGAGGTAAGTACTTCACTGTAGGGCCCCCCTGGAGAACAAACTCCAAGCCAAAGCCAACGCTATCAGCAATGCCACGATGCCACCAACGAATGAACACAGTGTCCCAGGTCAACACAGTCGTTCCAACATTCTCCATACAGAGTTAAATGCTTGACGATTCCAACTAAACAACCCAGAAGCAATAAATCTTAAGTATTTTATATATAAATGCCACTCTGAGAAATTCTCCTGAAATGTACAAACTAGACTATTTGCAAAATTTTTCTCAATACTAAATCATCAAATGAGCATATACTGCTAATTAGTTTTAAGCATTTCTAATACTGAAGAGGGAAAGTGACACCTAATCATTTTTTTATAGTTAAATTTATTAGAGTGACATTGGTTAGTAAAAATGACATAGGTTCCACGTGTACGACTCTACAGTACTTTATCTATGTTACAATGTGTGTTGACCTAATCATTTCTAAGCTATGAAATAGAAGGTATCACATTTCTACAAAGACTGATTTGTATTCACCTGTTATAACTAGCTGATCTGAAGTTGAACTTGCTAATTTATATTTCGGGTTATTTATTCATACAAGACATTCTACTTTAAATAGAAGCATGGTGAAGTATCTTTCTCTTCTTCACCTTTTAGCACTCATTTCTACTACCTCTAAGGCACATATATAAAGGAAAAGAAATTCTCACAAATCCCGACAAGGGTCCAGCCCAACCTCAGTTGGCATTAAGAAGAAAACGAAAGAACATCCTTCTCAGAAGCAGTGAGTTTTCCTCTCTCCAGCCCCTGGAAGAGTGTTTGGCACATTAAGTGAGTTAAATTCAGGACATGTTTTACAAATGAATGAAGTCTACTGACACAAACAGAAAAGGATCATTTTGTCAAGTGGCTGATATCTAAAGTAGACACTAAGAAGTTCAATTTTCTAATCGTAAAGACAATAGAAAGTATCAAGAGTACTACTTTCATGGGTCTCTTTGGGGTCAGCTTCCAGGATTAATCTTTGGTCAGCAGAAACTTCAAAGGTATTGTCCCACAATAATACAAATTTTACCTAAATTAGAACACCCATTAGAACTTTCAGTGTCCTTTTTCCAAATTTAATCTTAGTCAGACAGCCAACCTGGTATTGCCAAAACATCCAACTTCAAATGTACCATTTTAAAAAGTGAGTGACGTTGCCGCAAACCAACAAGCAAAACCCAGCTCCCTCAGAACGGGCTGGAAGAAAAGATTATTTCTAAATCACAATCTAGTTTTTCTATCAAATGGGCTATACCCTAAAAATATCAAAATAGGGAAGAAATCTTGGAACTTAAAGGAATGCACAGCATTATGAGAATACACACTTAATCATGGAAAGCTATTTTTCCTAAAAGAGAGTTGTAATGAAAATGAAAAACCCTAACTATTATAATGTTTTAAGAACTCAACATCTAACCTAATTCCAAAACTGATCAGTATATATTTTTTTCATCCTTTGGAAAAGATATTATCCGAAGTGTTATTAGAACTCAAGTTACTTCACTAGGTTTAAATGTCAAGTATTTGTTAAAAGATAGACAAAAAAATAGATAGCTGACCTAACCATGTGTTCATGTCCCACTAAGTTGTAAGATGAAATAAAAAAAAAAGAAATAACACACCATAGATTTTTAGAGCAGTTAATCCAATACAAAATAAAAGGTAAAAGGCAATCATAAAAATATGTATCAACTATAAGAAAGTTAAGGGTCAAGCTGCCTTTCAAAAGAGAACTTCAAGGTTCAGAAGACTAACCACAAAAATATTAAGTTTGCCAATGCTTCCCTTTGAATGAAAAAGCCTTCTAGATTCCACAAAAAAAGAAAGCCTTAATGAATTTTAAGAAAAATCTCTAAATTACTCTGGCAAGTTCTTTTCATAATTAGCTGGCTAGGCCATTACTTTTACTTTTCTAGCATCTTTGTTACCTGTTTATTTTGAAAGTATGAAATATTTGGCTTTGTTTTTATAATGACTGACATATAAGGGTTGTCCAGGAAAAAATCCAGCCACTGTCAATGTGACGAGAATGGTTATGTGGCTGGACACTTTCCGGACAGCCCTCGTCTACTGACGTACATACACATACAAGGTATTTTTTAAAAAAGGGTCAATATTTATATATATTTTTTATTCCAGGATTTTGTGTAGTGCTACATTCTTGAGTGTATTCATGAAAAGATGACTATAAAGAACTATACACTATGAAAAGAAAAAACTATTATGTTTTATGAATTCGGCTGCCTTTACATCAATTCTTTTGGTTCTTATCCATCTTTGACAAGAAATATGACACATCAGCCAACAACAAAAAAGATGTTAAAGAATTTAATACAAAAGGTTCTTATCAAGCAAGAATCAATGGATGCCAAAATTAATGGGTAGAACTATGATGAGGAACAGGACATTTACGTAGTCTCAAAATACCTCGGCCCTCAAGACACTTGCTATTTACAAAGAGAAAAAGAGTAATTTGACAGTGCAGAAACCCTGCAGACACCTCCTTAGCCAAACCATCAAGATAATATCACTAGTCATGGGGCAAATCAATGTATGTACCGCTTTCTATAATGCACTGGTAAGGACGTAACATCAACTCTGTGGTATCCTTGCCAACAATGATCATCTCAATTTGGTCATGAGAGAACATCACACATTCTAAGTAGCTAGTACTCCAAAAGTGTGTGGAGCTCATGGAAGGAGGAAGTGAAGAAGCAGCCCAGACAGAAGGAGATTAAGGAGACATGACAATTAAGCACCAATGAGATCCTGGATTGAATCCTGGACCCAAAACAGTCATTTAGTCAAAAGTTTACGTATTAGTTAGTATTAATTACTGATTTCTGTATTTGTTCTATAGTTATATAAAATGTGATCATTAGGGAAAGCTGGGGGAATATAACAGGGACTTTTTGTACTATTTTACAACTCTTTAAGGTTGAAAATAAAAAAACAAAAAGGTTCTGAATAAGGTAGCATGTTTGACACACCTATGGACTATCCACTGAGGAGAAAAATAAGTCTACATTTTTTTAATTGATATGGTAAAGTTTCCTCCAGTCTTTCTTTAAAAACTAATCCTAATGGAATTGACAGCATTACATCACGTTCTGTACTAATATCAAAAAAGCCATCCAGGGATGCAGGGATGGCTCAGCGGGTTAAGTGCTTGGATTGCAGCCCTGGGGTCCAAGGATCAAATCCCGGCACTGGCCCGTACGGACCCATATGCTGAACTGGGGTGTGCCCCCAGTTTGGTTCTCACCGGGGAGAGCTCCATGCAGGAGACCCCCGGCCTGGTTCCTGCCCTGTGCAGCACCCCCACCCACCTGTGTGGAATGGAACCATGTAGAAAACCAATGACGTACAGCTGTGGAGGCTGCTCTGGGCCCTCCCCCTTCTCTCTGTCCATCTCTCTATCTCTATCTCTGTAAAAAAAAAAAAACAACAACAACAACAATAAAAATCAATCTTAAAAAAAAAAGAGCCATCCAACAGTAATATAATAGTCTTGCTTATGTTTAATTTCTTTGGTAAATCATTCTCTATACAGAGAATTTTGATTTAGAAGAAAGTATACGTGAGAGATAAAAAAAAAAAAATCTCACCTACAAACACACAAACTCAATGATATATATGTTAAGTTAAAGTGGAAATTACGGTACCTTTAGACTACAGCATGCATATGATAGAGCAGGTAGTTTAAAAAACACATACACAAAAGGTCTTCAAATTTAAAGTACCATGTAAGAATTTTTATTCCTGCATCATAAAAATGGAAGTAAACCATAAATTAAGAAAGCCTGTGTTTCTTAACTACTCGTCAGCAAGTTAACTTTTTTCCTACACAGTGTTAACACTATAAACCAGAAAAATGAATAATCCTGATTTTAAATCCTGGAAAAATTCTTAAATCCTAATATTTCACTGACCTTTCACAGCTTCAATAGCTGATTCTACTTTCCAAATATTTTGGGAATTAAGATTTTTATAGCCACAATCCACATTTTGAAAAAAAAAAATCTTGCCAAAGAAACAATGGTGAAAAGATATGAAGGGAAAAGAACACCAAGTTAACAATTTAAGAAATATGATTTGATAGAAGAGCAAAGTCAAGTTTAGTTAACATTGTATGAGCCATCAACTAAACTTTGTAAGAACTCTTGGATTAAGACACTGAACTACTATAACTCAAGTTCTCAATTTAGTAAATGAGAAACCTCACATGTGAATAGACTTCCTTTAAGAACTAAGGCACATATATTGTTTCACATGTCTTTATAAGTCACTCCTTTAAATTTTATTCAGACGTTAATACCAAATTACAGTAACTCTAAGTAGAAAAAATCTTTCTAGTCTTGCTTCAAAACTGAATCAAATCTCTGAAACTGCCAAATGCAGCTAGTATTTTAAAAATTCAGACTTTTGAAGTTTTACAGTAATCTACTTCAGAATTCCCAGAAGAGCCAAAGATTCTCTTCTTAATCTACCAATGTATCTTGAGAAACAGCTCCAATAATCATTCTTTTCACCCATTTGATAAATCTTTTAATTCCCAAAAGACTTGAGTTTTTCTCAGAATTTGACATCCCTTTTTGTACTTCTTTCTTTTTCCATTTATCAAGTGTAACATAGGAGGGATAATTGGGAGATGGGAATGTTCAATTGGCCCCTTTGTTAGCAACATCAAGCTTTAACTCTAAAATATAAGAAACACAAAATAAAGTTAGTGAAATGTTCTACGTTAAAGATACACAAAGCATAAAGTGATTAGCTGCCCTATCTCTGAATATTTAACTGAGCTAACTGCTATCCTCTTTAAGGATTCCCCCCAGGAATACACTAACTCTATGAAGTCTATCGCTGAGGTCTGCAAACCATTTACAATGACAGGGCCAATTAATTGAGGCTGCACAGAGCTGTACTTCTCAAAATATGTTCTTAAACTTCTGGCAGATGATTCACTTGGTGAATATTCTCACATGACAACAATTACACTTTTATTTCTAATATAAATCAAATACTTATGGAACATAGGGTGGTATTCCAGAAAAGGAACTGTTAAGAGTAGAATAAATGTAGAGATGAGTTCCAACTGAAGACTGCCATCACTTAACTACATGACCCAGAGCAGTTCTCATATATAAAATGAAGCGGGTTAACATTTGCCAAAGTGTGTTCCAAGGAACACCAGTCCTGCAGGACATTAATAAGTGTTATACGATCAAGACAGCTGGTGCTAGTAAATAAAACTGTCTCTCTTCTGCAGAATTTCTCAGTCTTTAAGAAACTAAAATGCAATGTCAACTTCCAAGATGTATGTAACAAAAAGCATCCCCCAAATTCTTGGGCTTTAGAACCTTTTTTTCACTTACACTAGTCTTCCAAAATCACTAGTTTTGAAACATTTACACTAGATTTGAAAATCCAGTTCAATGAATCCTTCAAACCTAAAAACCAGGTACCGACCCGTTATCTTATTGAAATCTGATTAATTCCATTCATTCTAAGGAGACAGTCTACAGTCCCATATGGGACTGAGTGTGAAACAGATGGTCCTTAGGGCATTGTGCCCATCTAAAATCATCTTTACAATGAAGAAGTATAAAAATCACCTTATTAAGGAAATGGTTCTATTTTGGAGTATTAACAAACTGCTACATGACCCTACATTCCTAAGTACCCCCTGCCCCATTAAAAAGAAAAGAGAGAGGAAGGTGTACTTTGTAACAAGTTTTGCTTCAGTAAATTTAAGAATTTTGAAGCATTTCTCAAAGTCAGATACAGTATAGGCCTAGTAGCCTGGGATTCTGCAAAAGAATCCCTGACGCCGCCGTTATCTGTAATAAATTCACTTTCTCTTGTGCATCTAGAGCGGTAATACTAGGTATACACCTAGTATAGGAGAAGTGAGAAAGCAGCCACTCTTTTCCCGTAGGCATTAATTCTCTTACAGAGCCCCAGGTAAGAGAGGCTGTATCAAAAATGTCACAAAGACAAACAGAATCACTGGTTTAGAAAGCTATGTAGCATGTAGAAAGTCTCTGAATATGTAGGCAAGCTTTTCATTTTAACTTAGTGTTTAAAAAAGGAATCATTCTCATCTGGCACAGTAATGAGATTACAAAACTAAGAACTGACCGAGGTGCATTACATATATTATCTCCCTAAGCCTCCCAACAACAATGCCAAAGGCAGGTATTACTTCCATTTACCAGGTAAGGAAGTTTGGGCTTCCATTTATATTTACCAAGGTCAGACAGTGAAGTGGTAGCATAAACAAGATTAGATACCAGATCAATGCCAAAGCTAACGCTCATTAAACTCTACCTCATCCTGCTCTGTGCTCATTAACCCATAGCCTCTATCAGCCGTGTCCAACCTTGTAGCTTCCCTGGGCCCCATGGGAAGAACTGTCTTGGGCCACACACAGAATACACTCACTCACACTCACAATAGCTAATAAGCTAAAAAAGTAACATAAAAAATAAAAAAGGTCGCAAAAAAAAAAAAATCCTAGTATTTTAAGAATTTGTGTTGGCCCTCATTCAAAGCCGTCCTGGGAAATAAAAAAGAATGCCTGGCCTAGATGAATCAACTTACCGGGTAGTTAATAACAAAGCTGTCATACACACTATATACAAACAACAACTAAGCATTATACAACTTAATTTGAGTAATTCAGAAAATTCATCAAGGTCTTACCATGTGTCTTCAGGGTACCAGACAAAATTCTTAATGACCAAAACCATGACTTTTTGTATCCTTAGTATCTGTTCTCGGTGCAAACATATATAACAAACATTCAATAAATATTTCTTAAATAAATCCTTATACTATCAGGAAAGAACATAAGTACCATAAAAAGTTTGCTAGGCTAACAGACAAGTTCTTAAACTAGCTTAGGTAATTTTTCTAAAATGATTTCTGTACCTAGATACAGACGTAGCAATACAACTGTTTAATAAACTATCAATTACCATCAGACCCTCTTCCATCCTCTTCCGTGACCTTCTGCTACCCTTCCATTTCTCTGTCTCTTCTCCCCTCCTCTCTGCTCAGCCTCTAACTCAGACCATTGGTATTAACAGCATTTAGGTCACATTCATAAGCTCAAATACAGCACAACTTGATTTTTGTTAAGTCAGTGTGTCCTCTTGTTTAAAGCTTTTGCAAACTGGATCAATTTTTTAATAAACTAACTTAGCACGTTACTGGTAGGTCTTCAGGGGCTAAGAATATGAGTACAACTGAAATGACATGGAGAAAAACCCAAGGTGGGTCTTTTAGCCTGTCCACTGTACAAAAGGTAGCCCCATTAAAAAATATTCTTCACTTTAACTGCCTATAAGGACGGGGACAATGACAAAGTTAGGCTGTCAAAGGCATATCAATAAGTAAAATGTCTAGAAATGCAATCAACTTGTACAAGATGTGAAAATTACTGCCTTTCAGCAACTTTTGCCTATTTAATATTAGTGGAAGGTGAAATTATGGAACATATAAATAAGATTCATGCTGCATTACTATGAAATGATAAATTATTATATCATTTAAGAAAAATCTTTAACGTTAACTACAATTCAAAAAAACATCCCAATTGCTTCTATAGCGCCAATGTTTATAAATCAGGAAAATATAATAAAAATGAAAGAAAGCAGTCTACTTGTAAAAACTTTTAAAAGAATATCTAACACAACTATCTTAGATTAAAAAAATAAATTCCCTCTTCTATAATAATGAGCAAAAAGACAAGGTAAATTCTTTCAACTTCATATATAAGTGTTCCTATAAATTAGCATTTTCTTGTTCCAATAATAAGCATGTGATGCAAATATATGCTATACCCATTCAAAATTAAAGATATGAGGCATAAAATGCTTTTATGACTCAATTGATTAAAGTGACTTTTCCATGTGAAAAAGTATCTTATTGCAATTTGGTCACACTAAGCATTTAAAAAGGAACCTAAATAGCAACAGCTTATAGTAAAAGTTCACTGAGACCAATAAAAGACTATCGATATGATTTACTGAAATGTTCATGTCACAAAACTCTCTCTATATTCATTTACTCTTCAGAAACTGTATTTTATGTATGCAAATTTTCCAAACTTAAAGCTTATCCTTTAGCAACCATTTGGAAATTTTAATTATTTGGGGTAGAAAATGTTTCCAAAATGTATTAAGAGAACATAAACTAAGCTTGAAAGGATCACCGTTAGGAACACGAGTTGCTGTCCATCTCTATGAGGAGGAACTCGTGAAGTCTACAGGGCCAAATGCCTCCACACTGGTAGACTAGGGACTGCTTTTTATAGCTGTCAGCTGTCACCTCTTGCTGCGTATCAGTGGGCCAGGGCAATCACCAGCATGCTTAGTATAAGCTTTGGGATCAAGTCGCCTAATGGAGTACAAGCTGCATCACTTAGTAGTTGCGTGACCAAGTTACTTAACATGACAGTATTTTACCAATAGGAATATATCAGCCAATAATATAGTAAGAGAAATTTTAGAATCATCTGTCATACAATTCTCAGCACCCCTATAGGTTTATCATTAAATCTTAAATATAAATTTACAAAACAGATCTAAAGAGGTTGCTAATTCAAATACTATAAACGTATCTCCCAAGTATTAAATATACTTGTTCCTAAAAGGACTGGGGTACAGTGACATGGTTTATTATTACAAAGTTCAAGAATGGAGGCAAGAAACAAATAAGCCTGTCTTCTCATTCTCAACCCACCCTTCCTCCTGGAACCTCAGAATAGGTAAAATTCCTAATAATAAAACGATAACTGACTATACAAATCCTGTTGTAATTTCAGAGAATAACTGGTAAATAATGTCTGGTAGATCCCCAAAGAGGAGAATCATAAAGATGAAGAACAAATCCTTTGTTCCAGGATTTTACAAAAGCATGAAGCATCAACCGAAGACAAGACACGGTTCCCTGCTTGACTCTACAAGAGCCGTTAAGACAAACTACAGCGAGAAAGCCTTTTCAGAGAGGAAGACGAGGAAACAGCCGCAGGTGATGGCTCATCAGCACCTGAGCAGTGCACAGCACTACAGCCCAGACCAGGGATTTGTCTCAACTCCCCGCACCACCCTGCACCCAAAGCAACACTCCTGAAGACACAAAAACCAGACAGAAGCAGTAACTTTTTTAAAAGCTCCTTTTTTTTTTTCAAAAATAAATTTGCTAGTATAAGTTTCATTGAATACCATCTTTAAAAAGTCCATTTTGGGGGGAAAGCCGGGACGGCTCAGCGGGTTGAGCGCTCGCTTGGAGGCCACGAGGACCAAGGATCAAGGATCGAATCCCGGCTCCGGCCCAGGCAGGACCCACATGCTGAACTGGGGAGTTCCCACAGTTCGGTTCTCTAGCTGTCTCTGTCTCTGTCTCTGTCTCTATCTGTCAAAAGTAAAATAGAAATAAATATGCACTGAAGATAAAATAATTACTCTCTATAAATATAAAAAGATATAAAAAAAAAAAGTCCATTTTGGGGGGAAAAGCTGGGATGGCTCAGCGGGTTAGGCGCTCACTTTGAAGCCCCGGGGACCAAAGATCGAATCCTGGCCCGGCCACGCGGACCCACATGCTGAACTGGGGTGTGTCAGTTCTTGCCAGGACCTATGCGGGAGGCTCCCAGCCCGGTGCCTGCCCTGTGCAGCCCTGTGCAGCCCTGTGCCCACCTGTGGAGTGAAACTATATGGAAAAACTAATGTCAACTATGGAGACTGCTCTGGGCCCTCCATCTTCTCTCTGTCTATCTCTGTCTGTTTCTCTCTGTCAAAAATCAATAAAATAAATCTTTTTTTAAAAAAAGTCAATTTTAACACATAAGAGTATTTCCTCAACAGGAAGAGAACCCTTTGTTGTTGAAAATACCACAACAAAACTATCTAAAAGGACACAAACAAGAAAATAAAATTTATATTAAGAAAAACCAAAACTTCCTTATGAAAGAAAGGAGGTTAGGTTATCCACTTCTAAAAAAAAGGTAAAAACACCTGAAACTAATCTGCTTCCCTTGATACAATTATTTATTACTGTGTTAAGATAATTAATAAAAATATGTCAAACAAAAGACTGGGAGAAAATAATCTTTATTACAGTAAAATATCTAAATTAGTAATTGTCTACAAAATGCCTGTACAGAACAGGAACTAAGATGTTGTTTATTCATCAGTAATGTCACTAAAAATGAAATTAGTGATAATTATGTAAATCTTAACATCTATTAAGAGCTTTTAATTTTACTACTGAAAATATTCTCTGCAATTTCTAGCTGCAGAGATCTAGCTTTTACTTTTAACATATTATTAATTGCTTACAGAATAACGTGCGTAGCCTGAAAGCTGGAAAAACACGAAGCCACTGTCTTATTTTAGAATGGGGGAGCAACATGCAGCAGTAAGGTGATTCGTCGACAGCAAGTGATACAGTGCAGGCAGGTACAACTGAAAAGACAGTCTCTACACTTGTGCATCGCTCAGTAATTCACGCTATTTGGAATTTGTTCTTTAGGCCTACGCGTCCTTAAACACTATGCCAAACATAACCTAACTTTCAGCTGGTAGGCATTCAGTGCTGTACCATGCTTCTTGGAGGTTTCCTTCACATTTCTCACCCCTACCTTGCTGTCAGGCTGTAGAACGGCTCCTTTGCCAATGTCACCTTACATATCTCAGAACCCCATTTCTTTTCCTTCCCCTCCTTCGTCGGCTTTAAGATGATCAAGCTGGCAAACATAAGGCTTAAAAATAAAAATAAAAAATCTAAAAGAGGACCAGAAATGCTATGCAAAAGCAGCTAAGGAAAGAAAAAACTCCACATGGCTTTATGTTGCGATCATCTCAGGCGGCTCTAGAGGCCTTGCCGTTCCAGACCTGTGTTCCAACGGATTAGGTTACCGGTGTTGAATCGCTGTACAGTGAGTGGAGTGTTACCATGTGGGGCCTGGCTGCTCCCCACTCAGCTTTCCGACCGTGCCCAAGGTCACTGATTCAAACCACTCTCTCAGGACCACAGAGAGAACGTGCCTCCGTTTCCAACGCTGACAGAAAAGGGATTTCTGAGTTCTCGTACCCCACGAAGGGAGCAAGCAACCAGACAGCCCAAGCCAGAACTTTGCTGACACCCAGCCCTGTGGTCTGGCCACTACACGGCACAAGAACTATTAATAAAAGGGGCCTTAACCCCATCTCCAACTAAGTCCAGACTTCTCAATCTTGCCTACGCTTTTCAAGGTTAGTTTTATCTTCTAGATTCCCGCATACAGAGACTACCTCTTACCAACTTATGCCCCATGTTTTCTTCTATTACATAAAGACTGCCTATACCTTGAACCTTCTGGTACAAGTTTTCGCTACTAAAATGACTTACTAATCCCTTACTACACTTCTCTCAAATGTCACCTCCCCAAAAGCATGTGATCTTTACTTCTGACGCCCAATACTGCTTTATTAATATCTCTCCTGACACATCACACCCTACTGTGTCATACTTTTCCCATTTATCGGATTTCTATCTCAAGGCATTCCCTAAAGTGTTTTGACCAGCTTAAAAGATAGATATAAACATTATAAGATAAAATAAATAATAGGTGGAAAAAAATTAAAGGACTAAAAAACCGAATACATAGAACCTATTACCTGTTACCTTTTCTGTGTATATGTATGCATATTATATATGTATTTGTACACTGACACACACTTATTCTTGAATTCAACTGTAGGCTCTCCTTAAGGACAAAGTCAGTACTGTGCATATAATTATTTAAAAAATTATATTCTTTCAAATATCTAGAAGACTCTAATCTAAAAATAATTTCAAAATGTTCTTCTAAAAAAATTATATTTAGGGGAAGCTGGGATGGCTCAGTGGGTTAAGCGCTCACATTGCAGCCCTGGGGACCGAGGATCGAATCCTGGCCCCAGCCCGTGTGGACCCATATGCTGAACTGGGGAGTGCCCCCAGCTCTGTTCTCACCGGGGTAAGACCCCAGCCCAGTTCCTGCCCTGTGCAGCCCTGCCCACCTGTGGAATGAAACTATGTGAAGAAACCAATGATGTGCAACTATGGAGACTGTTCTGGGCCCTCCCCCTTCTCTCTGTCTCTGTATCTCTCTCTCTCTGTCTGTCACAAACAATAAAAATAAATCTTTTTTAAAAAAATGATATGTGTATAGCCATATATATGTGTGCACGTTCTCAAAACTTAAAAATGGCAAACTGAAAAAAAGGCACCAATATGTAAAGGCATAAGCCAGTTATGTGGTATTTTAAACAACAATATAATCAAATTAGTCACATTTGGTGGCAATGGAAGCCAGTGGCTGTAACCAGGAAGCAGGCAGAGGTCTCTACGACCACTAGAAGAGCCAATCCTAAAATACTAGATCACAGCCACTACTAAATACATTTGGGACACACCTGCTTTGGAGTAGACACAGATAAACCTTATGAAAGCATTAAATTACCAAAAGTCCTACCCAGGGGTTATAACCACCTATCCTTCAGACCATTAAGCTGTGATTAGAGATGATAGCTTTACTGAGAAATTTTTCTTTTTTCAAATGAGGAAACATATTACTTTAAGGGAGAAGCTAGGAAAGTGTATATAGCGTTTTTATAAATTGAGAAATTTGCTAACCAAAGGGTTCCTGTACCGAATCATTTTACAGTGGAAATCACTATCCCCCTAATTTATGTCCATCATTCATTAATAACAGAAAAACATAACTTCCTCCCTAGTCCTCCCTGCTTCTACCTAGAAGCAGATACGCCCCCACTCCAATCCAAACTACAGGCTCCTTTTATACTAATCTTTTAACATCATCTAGTCAACAAGAGTTAAGGGCGAATCACTCCCCAATTCAATCTTCAGTCACTTCCTCTATTACTTCCTGAGACAAACTTACTCTTTTAAGTCCAAATGTTACCTTACTGGTACCCAGAGTGTTTTTCTTATTACAACTGTAGAGTACATTTATATCTTCATAGTATTCCTAACCATAGTCAATATACTGTTTGTGTTACCCTGTGAATATACACTAAGAAAGCCTAATAACCAAAGAAATTAGATAATTAGGTGAGCTGGGAGAGAAGGACATCTCATCAACAATAAGCAATTTTATAATCAATCTGTCTATAATTTACATTAAAAAGAAGAAGAAGAACACTCTGGCATGTACGCAGGTTATCAGGAGTTCCAGTGAGCTCATGTGACATTAATCTGGGAGGCCTGGAATAATAAGATGCTATCTCATCTGTCTAAGCCATATGAAGCTCAGGGTAACTGTATTCTATGGCTCCACAGATGAGAACAGGCACTATCACTCATGATCTAAAGGTAATAATAAAATCAAGCCGCAGTACATCTTCTTCCCAGTCAACACAAATAGGTTTTAATCCAAGTAATCAGGTTTAGCACTGCTATGTCCACAGAAAGGGTACGGAAACGTTGAGAGACTCAGAAACTGGCCGCCAAACACCACTTCACTGCTCCACCCGACTCCACACTTTCCCTTCTCTAAAGCTCTCACTCTTAATGCTTTTTTTACTCCCACTTAATACCCATATATAATCAATTAAATATGTTGCTAATTCTCATCCCTGCCAAACCTTTCTCGTGGTTCCTCTTCCTTTACGAAGAAATCCATACTTCACTAATTTAATAACAAGTAACTATAATGACAGTAAGAAAAACAGATTAGTTAAAAAATTTACGTAAAATCACTAACTCAATGCTTATTACTAAACTGTCAAATAAAGAAAACTCTCTTAACATAGGTGGCATTTTACAGGTTATATGTTTCTATTTTCAACAGCTGAAACTGCACCAAATACAATACAATACTTAGATATTTAAGAATCATTTAGCATATAGCTGAACAGTCAGAAGTAGATACAAAATACTGCTATTCTAATTTTGAAATAAATGGGGTATTTTTGTTTTATTCAAGTTGGAGAAATTTTATTGGCACAAACCCAAGTAAATACAAAATAAACATAAAGCAAAATGCTTGTTAAAAGCTACAACTAAGCATTCATATTTTGGCGCACAAAGTAAACAGTGATCAATTAATTCTTAATCATCTCTACTGAAAAAGAAAATAGTGATATCACATGGCCATATACAGTATAAAGAACTTATTTACCTGTCAAATATTATAATAGTGTTTTTTAAGTTGCCTTTATCTTATGCCAATATTAATAATAGATTTCCTTCATTTATTCACTAAGCAGATTTTTACTGAGTACCTACTATCCGTAAGGCATTGACAGGATTTAATATAACAGGCACAGTAACATACCTGGGAATATATAGTAGCAAACCAAACATCCCTGTTCTGAGGCTTAAAATCATCAAACAATTACACACATACACACAAATTAATTACAAACTGTCACAAGCGTTATAAAAGAACTGGGTGCTACTAAACAGCACTAACAACGAAGCTACATGCAGAGTGGTGTGTCAGAGAAGACCGCTCAACAAGTGAGAGTTAAGCTTTAAGGAGAAATGAAGGAGGTGGCATAGGGGATGTTCAGGCTAAAGACACAGAATGTGCCAAAGCCCAGAGGAAAAAGTAAGAACAGATGGCAACTTGAGGAACGGAAAGGCAGCAGCAGAATGCATAGAATGAGGGCAAAGAATAACATGAGGCCAGAAGTGAGCAAAAACAAAAAGGAACTACCGTACCCTCAAGGAAATGGGGAGGTTCTACGGGGCCTGGGGTGAGTGAGTGCTCTGCACAGATTCCCACCGCCAGAGTCCCATTGGGATTATAAGATACAACGTTAGGGAAAGGCAGGAAGGCTAGCAGGAGGCTGGTGAGAAGCCGTCACAGTACTTTAAGTGAGAGCTGAATAGTTATCTTAGACTAGAGTTGTGGCGCTAGAGACGGAGAACAGAAAGATGAATTCAAGATGTACTTTGAAGGTACCGGGCAGGAGGTGGAAGGTGAGAAAAAGCCAGCTTTGGAGAATGACTCTCAGGTTTCTAAAGTGAAGAACTCAAGTAATAATACTCATTAAAATGAGGAAGACTAAAGGAGAAAAATTGGGAGGTTAGGCAAAAGAAGAGTTCAGTTTACGATCTGTTGCAGCTGAGAGGCCTACAAGAAGAGGTGTTACAGACAAGAAGAGATGTTTGGAAGGCAGATGACTGCATCACTGAGAGCAGAAACGTGGCTAATGATATGCATTCAGGAGTTGATAGCATACAGACTGTACTTAAAGCCCCAGAACCGATGATCACCTAGGGAAAAGGTAGGGGCCAGAGGGCTTGGAAATGCAAAGAAACCCCCCCACTGCGAGTCGAACGGAGGAAATGAATCAAAACGGGACTGTACATGGGTGGCCAGGAAAGTAGGAAGACATTAAGGATACCACCGAACGCATGCGTGTTCCAGGAAGCGGGGAGAACAAAGGTCAGCTTGGCCTAATGACGCCAAGAGCTCAAGTAAGATTTCCAGGTCCAAAGGACCAGTAAGGCAGCAAGGACATGACACCCGGGACCATGACAACGGTAACATCTGACTATACGGGAGCTAGAAAAAAAGTCAACCTAGAATCGAAAGAACCCTCATTGTAAAGAGTTCTCTACACAGAGAACGCCATCCAGCAGGGTCCTAACGCTGTAGGACCACGAGTCATAATTTGCAGCTCCATCTTTTTAAATTAAACTTTCTAAACAAGAAAGAGATCTACTGTTTTGAAATTCTGAAGCAAAGTTACAAAGACTGACATTAAATTACTGGAAAATTTAAGTGATTTTCCTAAAAAGATAATTTTCATACAACTTTCGAAAGAAACACATGTTCACACTAATTCATTTAACCTCTGAATGTCTACTGCATTCCAGGTACACCAACCACTGTGATGCTTTTACCTACACTGTTTTCTCACCAAAGACTTAAGAGGTAAATGCTGACATGTTCCATAAAATTCCATTATTTGTACGAATACAAGCATCAATGAAGCCTGACACTTGACGTTTTCAGCTGCTCTAATACTATGTATGGACACTGGCCTTACCTCTTATTGGCTTTGTAAGTAGTAGAAACAGCACTAGATTTTCATTGGAAAAGTGACTCTTAACCCTAGTTGGGCTTTTACTGCTATGTATGAAACCTTAAGACAACTGACTTCATTCACAAGGTGGAGCTGGTTAAATAAGATAACAAATATTAACTGAATCTAACTCTCACATTTCTAATCACTTCAGTGAACTGGAATACTGAGTTAGATACTATTCTCATTTCTGCTGGACATAAGCCAAACTATTCCACTCTTAAAAAATGTATGTATTCATTATAGATCAAATCTTGGAGCAATTACTTTATTAAAATTCACATCTTTCTGGCATTTAACAGTGCAGTATTCTACAGCTCAGATAGGTATGCAACTGATAGTAAACACATGCATCTAGTTTACAATCCCTTCCTAAAAACCCCAGTAAAATGACAGAAATTTTTTTAAGCTATAAGGATGTAAGTCCACAAAACTTGGGAGAACAGGTGAAAAGACAATAGCAACAAAAAATTGGAAGCTGAAAAACAGATGGTTGAGTGACAAATGACTTAGCAAACACTAGAAAATCAAATCTTTAGCAAACAGTGGAGAAAGCCAAGAATAAACCCAATTTAAACTGTAAAATCCCCCAAAGACTCAGCAATTGGCAGTGCCACACACATCTGACTGCCCCTCCCCAACCCCGACAAAAATTGAAAGTATATTGTCTGGAGGATATAAAATACAAGATTCCAAGACTGAGGAAATTAGGCACAGCAATAGGCAGGAGAACATAGTGAAAACAGGGTGTGTTATGGGGATGCTAAGCCTCTCCAAGACCCTTTACCCCGTTTCCCCTCCTCCTCACTCCAAATGCAGATAGGCCTTCACCACCATGCAAGAAATCAGAAGTCTTCTGTAGGGAATCTAACCAGCTAGGAGGAAGAAACACATGAAGATCCGGACATCAAAAGTCCCCCAACTAAACAGCCCAGCCAGGCTGCCATAATAGTGAAGTTAACAAGACTTTTCTGATAATTTCTAATCAGCGTTTTACTCCCCTGTACTTACACACAACCACCAAACATCTGAGGGATGGCTGTAACAGGAAAGATAATGACTAAAGCAAAATAAAAACTAAAGAAAAAACAGAAGAAGAAGAAAACTGGAGGACACATCACAAGGGGAGAAAAAATAAACTATCACTTACATATTGAAACAGCTAAGAGAAAATACAATCATTTTTAGAACAGAATATTATTTAAAAGGAGCAAAGACAAAATCAAAAGCTCTCAAAAAATAAATATATGATCACAGATAGAAATTCAATACCCGTAGAGCAAAAAAGAAACAGAGATGAAAATAGGACAGAAAAAAGAAAATCAGAAGACTGGTCAAGATGGTCCACTATCCCAAAAAGAGGAGTTAGAGAAAGAAAAAAAAAGATGGGTGGGGGGAGGGAATGGAAAGAAATAATGAACAACCTCAATCAAGAAAAACTCCCAGAAAAGACGTTCCAGACTGAATAGTCATGTCAAGTACTCAGCACCACAGATGAAAAGACACCCGCATTGGGACCTCCTCATTGTAAAATCTCAGAACCCCGGTAACAGATAAAGGCTTCCAGTGACTTAAAGAATGAGAGGGGAAGAGGAGAGTAAACAAGGGGAAAGAAAAGGAAAAACAAACATACATACAGGTCCCACACAATACACTCATATGAGGAATCAGAATGGCTTCAGACTTCTCAAAAGTAATATGGAAGGTAGAAAGCAATCAAGCAAAATTATAAAATAACACCATCTCCCATCTGGTATTCTTGACCTAACCAAAAAATCAAACAAGCATCAGGGAAAACTAAAGCCATTTTAAAACATTCAGTAAACCAAGAATAAACGTGGCATGAGTCACCAGAAAATGGGGATCCAACCACAGGAGAAAAAGAAGAGACTCCCATGATGAGATTTGGAAACCAAGTCTAGAAGGCTATCGGTCCAGAATGGAGGTCAGAGGGATGAAAGGGAGAATTCCTCAGGAAGATGAAACTGGTAATAATCCCTGCTCCGTCTGAACGTCTTGAGAGACAGCTGATGAAAAGCTGAATTAGTGATGACTAGAGAGAAAATGAAGGGCAGCAGAGGGTGACAATGAACTCCAGCCAGATCACCCTATGTTCAAGTCCACACGTCACACTCAGAATTTCCTATCAACTCCCTCGTCTCCTACATTGAAGTGCAAGCACACAACCAAGAATTACCAGACACCTGAGAAAACGCTCTGTCACCAAAGGAAAAGCCCAGCCACGCCACAATGGGGGGAAGACCCCAATGCGGGGGAAACAGACTTTGCTGATACATGAAAACTTGGGTGGGGGTGGTGAGAACAACTCACTAACAGTTCTATATGCTGAATAGTCTACAGAAATATATGTACCACATCTGAGGGCTGTCGGGGGGGGGGGAAATCCAGCCATAAATGCCTCTCTTTTCCATACTGCGTGGCTGGATACTGTGTGGACAGCACTTAATACTCTAGTATACTACACATGCTCCATAACTGGAGTAGGGTAAGGAGGAAGGCGCGCACAGGACACTGTACAGCAAAGAAGAAGTCGTTATAGTTTATAAAAACGCTGAATAATCAATAGTGATGCATTCTTAGCTATCAAGAAGGTACTAGAAGGAAGCGGGACCAGCAGAGAAGGTGATGACAACGAAGTTAAATCTTCATTTTCTACCCAGGAAGTTAAAGCCAAAGGCAAAAGCAAGAAGCAGTTTACTTCACACACACTTAGGAGTATATAGTGCAGATGAGTTAGACACAGTTCTGAGGGCTTTCCAAATTCCTGTCATTCTTATAACAAACCTATGAGATAGGTACTAGCATCCCCATTTATTAAAATGAGCAAAACCAGGCACACAGAGGTTAAGCAGCCCAATGTTACACATAAAACTAGTAAATAAATGACAGCGAGGAGCAAACCCGAGCAGCCGATTTCCCGAGCCCACGCTCCTAACCATCTAGCTATGTTGTGTATCTACTAGCAACGCAAGCATGTTATTTAGAGACTACCAGGTAAACGTCACAATCATCTAAAAGAAGTGGAAGTCATCGCTTTGGGGAAAGAGAAAATGGAAAGGAATGGGCAGCTATTGTTCTGACAATCATGTAAAGTATCTGACTCTTTAAACTGTGCAGGAACAACCTAAGTAAAAATGAAAACTTATAATTTAGTATTTTACAGTTAAAAGTATTGTATCTGATGCTCCCATCCTCAGAAGCAGGCAAAATGAGTATTACTCCTATTTTGTAGATAAGAAAACTCTCATTTCTCTTTCATAAATATTGAGGTCCTGCTCTGTAACGGATATTAGAAGAGTGATACCAATTCACCTCAAGGAATCATGAGGTTAAAAAAAAAGCAAATCTTTGTATTCGTGTCTTTTCAATTTGTTGCATACATTCTATGATCCTGCATCTCTAACAGCGGGGTTTAGGATGAGAGACAATATAAATTTTAAATCATGGTAGAATAAGGCAGAAAGGTCTGCTCACTAATTCGTTCAAAAACTGCTAAGTTTTTGCCCTTATGGAACTCCTAGTGGGGAAGGTGGGTAACTGTGTGTAGTGCCTTCAACAGAGCACACTGGAAAGTGCTAGGAAACAGCCTTCTCTGGGTGACAGGGATGCTTCAGAGGGAACATGAGCTGAGTGAAGGGTGAGCGGGCGTTTGAACAACTTTACATCCAAGGCTACACTAATAATCACAAAATATACAGCAATGTGAAATACATCTATCTCCCTGTATTGTAAAGGTATGTTTCTGCTAAAGGCCAAAGTAGGACATTAAGACCTTGTTGAATAAGAATGCATTTTTAAATAATAAGACATATAATCTTAAGAAGCCTGATCCATGTTCCTAATTCATTACAGGCTCTCTCCCAGTGGCCAACTGAAAGCATTTTCCACATGTTAATGAACAAAATTTTAAGGGTTAAAGAGTATTATTTTAAAAGATGACTAAATGACTATTCTTGATTTGCCCTGCTACCCAAAAGTTTAACATGCTTTCTAAGTCATAATATTTAAATTGTAATGTATCCCTTTCTCCCATGAGACCTAACCAAACCCAGAAGATGCAAGTAACTAGAAGCTAACATAGAAAGAAAAGGTAAAAAGATTTTAAGATTATTATCACTTTATTTTCTCCTGTAGATATTCTCAAATTCCCTTCCCCAGGCAAATTTAAGTAAAATGTTTCTTTTTTCAAACTACATTGATAAAAGAAATAATCTGCAGTAAAACATAATAAAGAAAATAATACACATCTTTATCCTTTCTGATCTTTACAGGTATTTTAGGGGTGAAACATTTTGACTTTTTGAGAATTTAAATGATTCCTGACACAAAAATTTTCCAGATTTGACAGCTTGACTTTGATGTTAAATGGCAAAGGCTCAAATATATAGTAAATTCAAAACAGGTACAGTCAACTCAATTTACTTTATACAACTATTTAATCGTATTTCTCAGTGTCTCTTTTGGTCCCCTTAATTCCAAACCTTTCTACATAATTTTCCCCGGATTAATCTTCATCGCAGCACTCTATGGAAAAATTAATTTTGTACTAATGCAGCAAACTGGGACTCTGTCCCTACAGTCGAAAACCTAGCTGTAAGTAGTAACATCTGATTTTAATTGTCTGGAGCAGCAAGTTGTGGAAAGCTCCATCATGCCCTACTACCAGGAAGAAAAAAAGGAGAAAGTCATGCCAAGGCAGCACAACTGGTAATCGGCAAACATCATGGCGGGCTGAATCAAAATGTGTGGTTTTCATCTGCATATTTCACCAGTCTCTCATTTCTCTAAATTTACCATCCATAGAATATACCTGTTTTTATGGGGGTTTCACACACATCATAATACCCTTTAGGTTTAAAAAACAATATTTGGAATATATAACTCTTTAAAATTATAGGTATTAGCAATTATAAGTGAACATTAGCATGGTGTGATAAAAATTAAAGGTTTAACAATTATTATAATAGGGTTTTTAAAGAAACTACCTCCTAGAAGAGGTCTACCTTTAAAAGTACAATTCTGTACATATGATACAAAATGCATGTGGTTAGGTAACAAGATTTTAATTATGACTATTTTAAAAGTAAAAAAAATTTTGAAAGACAGGATTTTAAATTATTTCAATAAGCCATGCGTATACCTTTTCTCTTTGAGGTAACTAATGAAATCATGAAACCATACTGAAACATTTGGCCTTTTTTTCCTAAAATTGCAATTCTTCTGAAATATGCTCAATTTTTCCAAAGTGAGAACCACAAATGTATGTTGGAACAGGAATGTTCCGATTGGTTTGCTGAGAGTTCAATCACAACAATCTCCAGCTAGTAATAAAACAGTTGAGTATCTTTCAGGCTCAAAGTTTCACAGTGAAAATGAATAGCCTTTGTCATAACTCCTATCATACATATCCTGTTTTGATCCAGGTTAGTCAGGCTGGCAAATCTGTGAAAAGAATATTCCTGTAAAGTCAACTTAATCTAATGCAATGTAGAATCCTGAGATTTCACAACTTTACTAGCCAGTCAACTTCAAAGACACAACTTGATTCAATAAACGTGATTAGCACATTATTTCCCATTAAATTAAGAAAACACTAGTTTAATAATGTATTATAGGGTTCATGTACTTTTTTGGTAAGGGAAAAAGGGAACTGGTAAAGCACATTATCAGGAGAACAAAGTTTTATTTTCATACCTCTATCAATTCAACTCTCCAAGACTCTCCTTGCTCTTTAAAATGGCTACCATCTCCATCTACTACACGAAAGGGCAAATGTAGAGCATCCGACCCTCAAAAATAAATCTGATTATTTTGACAGTGTATGCCTTCCTCCCCCATCAAAAAAAAAAAAAAAAAAAAATTTTTTTTCAAGATTCCCATTCTTTTACTGTTCAGATAAAATGAGCATTAGATAAGCACACAGAAGTTGGCCAATTCCAGTATGAAGGCAAATCTATGGGACCCAGACTAGGTCACCTTTCCTATGTCTGACTAGGAAAAGCAGGTAAGATTCTCTTTCACGGGCTGAGATCAAACACAGTAGCCCTGAAAAGGACTGTCCAGTCTAGTAAAGGAGAAACAAATGTGGGAACCACACCCCTCCCCAGAGTGGCTCGTTAAGGATGTCAGTAATTCAAAAGGATAGATTATTATAGGGGATAGCATAGCTCAAGTTTCTGTTCATAATTTACCTTCCTAAAAAGCATTCTAAGAATAACAAAAACCACTTGGTGCTCCCAAACCTATTCCTAATGCTTAATAACTATTCTGTCAAATAATGTTTACGCATCACCTACACCATTTCCTATCCACTCTGAAACAATTCCATACTCTTGCTCTGAAACACTTACCCCAGAAATGCATTTTCACATATAGAAAAAGTATTTGATGCTGTAGACTACTCTCGCGTACACTCACACACACGCACGCACGCACGCACGCGCACGCACGCAGCTCTTGAACAGATCGGTGCTGACTGTGGACCATGAGCAGAAACATGGCAGGCTGGGTCTTACCTCTCATCCTCTCCATCCACAAGGGGTGTCATCAGTGGCAGCACCTTCAACGGGAAAAGAGAGGCAGAGGCTGCGGCTAGGCTGCTGCTACTCCCGTCTGAAACTGCGGACGGTCCCCCACTGTCACCACTGGTGGTCTGGGGTAAGCCAACTGAGGACGGCTCTGCAGGGCGCCTGGCTTCGTCAACTTGGCCTCCAATCGCCTGAGCTAATGATTGTGCAGAGGACTGAGTAGAACTTAGCGACATCTGCTGTGCCAAAGGCAAATTCACATTAGAGGCTACCAGGGGAGGTTGGCTAACACTTTGCACCGCGTTACCGTTTTGAGTGGCGGGGCTTTGTGCTATACTCTGCGGTGGAACCAGGCTTGTTGGGGCGGAAGGCATTGCAGAAGGGCCGGTTGAACTAACCTGATTTGTGACAGAAACGCTACTTGCAGAGGGCAAAGGGCTAAGTGCAGGCAACTGCTGCAGCACGACTCCTTGGCCTACGGGCTCTGCTCCTTGTGGCTGGGGAGGCACGGTTAACAAGGTGCTTTGGGGAGCAATGACCAGCTGCTGAGGAAGGCTTGCAGCACTCGTTTGGACTCCCTGATGGAGAAGTGCGGTTTGAGCGGGTGGAACTATGTGTGAAGATGGAGGAGCACCTTGCTGAACAACTGAAGGTGTGGCTTGGGACGAGGGCTGCTGCACAGCAGCGGGGACGTTTGCCTGGTGACCCATAGTTGCCACTTGACTGCCAGGAGGTACAGCGGGCACTGTCTGAGCCGGGCCGACCGGCTGCTGGCCCGGTGGCCCTGCAGGTTGGCCTTGGACTGCGGCGGGCTGCAACGGCAGCTGGGCCATCGGAACCACCGTGCTTCCTGTGCCCACTGCTGCAGAAGCAGGAGCGAGCTGCCCGGAGGGCACTGCCGTTGGAAGGGTCGGGGGCTGCGGCACATACTCTGAAGCGGGGATCGGAGTCGCTGCCGGCCCGTGGCCTGGAGCCATCTGTGCACACACAGCTGACTGCTGCTGTCCATACTGTAGCTGCTGCGGCGGCGGCCCTGCAAGGGGTGCTTGCATTGGAGGTGCAGGAGGATAGGGCAGCTGCGGTGGAGCCAAACTAGAAACGGAAGGCGGCTGCCCTAAAGCTGAAGTGATGCCAACCACGTTCACAGGTGATGGCTGGATACCGGCGGCGGCACTGAGGGCAGCTTGCACGGGCACCGGCGGCGCACCTTGCTTCTGCGGATAGCTCAGTTCTGGAGGCTGTAACTGTACCTGTGAGAGCTGCGACTGAGACACGCTGGGCGGCACGCTGGCTGCTGTGACACCCTGCGCACCCGTGCCACCGAAGTCCATCTGCAGGGCCGCACCTTGCAGGGCAGGTGGCTGCACCACCGCCGGGGCGCCCATCTCCCCGCTTCCCACGCTCTCCGTGTAGTGGCTCAGCGTGCTGACGCTACTGCTCACCGAGCTGCCACTCGTGCTCTCCCGCTCAGAAGTCCCCTCTGCCGGGTTCTGTTTCACAGTTTCCACCGCTTTGTTTACCGCCACGGCTTCGGCAGCAGGGGCAGCATTTTCTTTTTCGTAGAACTCGGTGCAAGTCCATCTGCCTTTCTTAAAGGGCTCAGAACTGGAATCTAACTTCACAACTCTGAACCTGGACGTGTTAACGGGGGGTTGTGGCTGCTGGCTTGAAACCGCTCCCACTGTCCTCCCTGCAGCCGCATTGGGGACACTGTTAGGGACCGCCGGGGAGGAAACAGTACCGTTGGCCATGCCGCTCGGGGCACTCACATTCAGGCCGCTGCTAGCCCCAGGCCCGACACCCGCACCGGCAGCACTGGGGACGCCGCTGGCACTGACGTTAGCACTACCAGGCACGCTGCTTGTCACACCGGGACTGAAACCCCCCACGGCAGTCACGTTAGTCGCCGTGCTAGCGCCAGGACCAGGACTGACACCTATGCTGCTGGCAGTGCTTGCAGCTCGGACGTTAGTCACTGCAGATGCAGGCGAGCCACCCGATGATACAGCAGAAGCTGGTGCGGCTGGCATCCCACCGTCAGGGCCTCCGGCTGGAGGGAGCTTCCTGGCCACTGGGCTGGGGGGCGGCCCTCCAGCACCGGCCACACCGGCGTGGGACGGGTGGTGGTGCCCACGGTGGGGCTGGGGGCCGTGGTGCACGGGATGGTGGTGTTGCGGGTGGTGTGGGTGAGCGTTCCCATTGATGAGGACGTTCTGCTGGGCCAGGGGAGGCAGGTGGGGCTGGTTGGGGGACACGGCCCCGGGCGTCTCGGCTTCCTGGAAGTTATTGAGGGTCTCTTCCGAGGAGCTGCGCTCCGGCCCCCCCAAGTCCGTGGCCCTGGAGAGTGACACATCGAGGATCTCGGACGAGGACAGGTCCTCCGTGTGCGACTCGTCCAGGTCGTCGTAGCTCTCGGTGTCCTCGGCGATGCTGTTGTTGGAGCTGATGCTGGCGGAGACCTGGGCCGGGGTGACGCTGGTGATCTGGAAGCCACTTTTCTTTTTCATCTGCGCCCCTCCGGGCGCCAGGGGCTGCGTCTGCGGCGGGGCCTGCGGGAGCAGGTTCAGGCTTTGCGGCGGCGGCGGCGGCGGCGGCGGGGGTCCCGGCGCGGAAGATGCTGCAGGCGGCGGCGGCGGCGGCAAGGCCTCGGCGGCGGCGCCCCTCCTGGGGACCAGCGCCGGGTGCGCCATCTTCCTGGCGGCGCTCGGGTCTGCGGCGGCCTCGGGCGGCTGGTGCATTGTGCCGGGTGCCGGGTGCCGGGGTGGGGGCGGCGGCGGCAACGTCCTTCTGCACCGGGAGCCCCGTGGGCAGCCGCCCGGGGAGCAGGACGGGGCCCCGGCGCGATGCCGCCTCCCCGTCCGGCTGCGCCCGGGGCGCGCGGCGGAAGCCCGCGCGTGAGCCGGGCGGCCGGGGCCTCGGGCGGCCGGGGGGCCCCCTCAGTCCCGGGCCCTCCGCGCTCGCCTCGCACCCGCACCCCCGTTACAGGCCGCTCCCCGCGGGGCTGCGGAGAACCGGGCGCTCGGCGCGCACCTCCGCCGGCCCTGCCTCCCTCCCGGCCGCCGAGTCCCGCGCGCGGTGTCGCTCAGACCTCCCCGCCCGGGGGGCCCGGGGCGCCCGGCGGTGCGCGCTCGGCCCGAGCCCCGCGGCCCCTTTCAAGCCCGCGGCGGCGGCGGCTCCGGGGCGAGGCTCCGGTCGGGGCGGCGGGGCGCCCGGTGCGGGGCGCGCAGGGGCGCCGGGTCCTCGCGGGGCTGGGCCGGGGCGCGGTGGCGGCGGCGGGCGCGCAGGGGCCGCTCCATCACTGGCGGCCATGGAGCCCGAGCATGTTTCCTGCCTCCGGGCTCGGCGCTCGTCCTCGGGGAGGCAAGGCGGCCGGCGGCCGGGCCGCTTCCCCGCACGGAGGGGCGGCTCCCGCGGCCGGGGCCCGGGCGGCCCGGAGGGAGGCGGCGGCCGGACGGGCTGGTGCAGCGGCGGCAGCCGACGCCGCTCCCAGGGACGCGGGGTGTCGGCGGGCGCGGCGGGCGCCGAGGGAGGGGGTGCCGGTGCTGCTCGGCCGCTCCCCCGTGTCCCCCGGGCTCTCGCGGCAGCGGGAGAGGCGGGACCAGCGCCCGCGCGCGGCGGCAGCGGCAGGAGGAGAAGGAGGAGGCGGCGTCTGCGCACGCGCCGCGGCCAGCCAGCCGGCGCTCCGCCGACAAGGGGGCCCCGGCGGTTCCGGGGGCCCCTTCCGAGCGCGCGGGGCCTCCCGACGGAAATGGCCGAAGGCGCGTCGCCGGGGGCGGGGCGGGGCGCGCGCGCGCTGGGTGTGTCCGCGCCGGCTGCGCGCGCGCGCGCGGCGGCGGGGAGGCGGCCGGGGCGCGCGCACGTGACGTGTGTCCGCGCGTATGGCGCGCGCGCGGCGGGGAGGCGGCCGGGGCGTGGGGGCGCGCGCACGTGACGTGTGTCCGCGCGTATGGCGCGCGCGCGGCGGGGAGGCGGCCGGGGCGTGGGGGCGCGCGCACGTGACGTGTGTCCGCGCGTATGGCGCGCGCGCGCTGGCACGCGGCGCAGAGGGGGCCGGGGCGTGGGGGCGCGCGCACGTTACGCGTGTCCCCTCCTGCTGCGCGCGCGCGGCGGGGAGGCGGCCGGGGCGTGGGGGGGCGCGCGCACGTGACGTGTGTCCGCGCGTATGGCGCGCGCGGCGGCGGGGAGGCGGCCGGGGCGTGGGGGCGCGCGCACGTGACGTGTGTCCGCGCGTATGGCGCGCGCGCGGCGGGGAGGCGGCCGGGGCGGGGGGGGGGCGCGCACGTGACGCGTGTCCCCTCCTGCTGCGCGCGCGCGGCGGGGAGGCGGCCGGGGCGGGGGGGGGGCGCGCACGTTACGCGTGTCCGCGCCTATGGCGCGCGGGCACGCGGCGGGGAGGCTGCGGGAGCCCCGGGAGGCGCGCCCCGGGAGGTGTCCCCCCACCGCCGCCGCCGCCGCTCCGCAGCGACAGCATCACGAGCTTCAGGTCCCAGGAGCCCGCTGCCGCCACCAGCGCCGCGACATGAGCCAGGGCTCCTTCCTCCGCGCGTGGCGGAGCCCTCGTCCCCGGAGACCCCGCGCCGGGGCTCCACCCGGGTCCGCGCCGTCCTGGCCGGGTGGGAGGAGGAGGAGGCCCCGGAGCTGCGGGGTGGCTGCCACGCGGGCCCCTCGCCCCGGGAGGACCGGGCGCGCCAGCCGCGCCCACGTGGCAGCTGTGTGCAGGGAACCCGCCAGCGCCCCCGGGAGGGCTGCGGGGCCGGCCGGGCGGGGACGAGGCCGGGCCCTGTGAGCGGACCGGCCTCAGCAGGTGGACTTGAGCTCCTGCAGGGATGTCTTCTGGTTGGAAAGACCGTCGTGCCCACAGGTGTGACGTGAAAGACAACGTGGCCTGCTCAGGGGAGCCACGCCAGTGCCAGGATGAGAGAAGACTCCCTCTTAGAAAGGAGGAGGGGAAGCCGGGATGGCTCAGTGGGTTAGGCGCTCACTTTGCAGCCCCGGGGGCCGAGGATCGAATCCCGGCCCCAGCCCGTGTGGACCCATATGCTGAGCTGGGGAGTGCCCCCAGCTCAGTTCTCACCGGGGTGAGACCCCGGCCCAGTCCCTGCCCTGTGCAGCCCCGCGCCCACCTGTGGAATGAAACTATGTGGAAAAACCAATGATGTGCAACTATGGAGACGGCTCTGGGCCCTCCCCCTTCTCTCTGTCTCTGTATCTCTTTTTTTTTTTTTTTTTTTTGAAGTTGATCAGTGACCTTTATTCTGGTCCTTACTATTCATTAAGCAACCTACACAAATCCTTTTGTTTATCTCTGCCCCTTGCAGCAGCAGCTGCATACAGGCCAGAAATGGAAGACACAAGCAGTGGAAGACCTTGTAGAGAAAAATTAACAGGGCAGAGCTCTGTTTATTCCAGCTTAGGTGAAGGTAGAACAGGAGAAGAGGTTGAGTGCAGTATTTCAAGGACTGTATTCTTCACAGTTGAGGCCTGCACAGAGCTAGTTGAAGGGTGCAGGCGAAGGATCACAAACTGCCCAGCTCCACGATCAATCCAAAGTACCTTCCAGAAAAGCAAATTCATCCACAGCTCCTATTGCATTATCCAAATCTCCTCTGGAGGGTTTTCCTCTTTCCTTGTTGAGCACAGCAGTAGGCATCTTTTGCAATGGTCTCCACAGAGAACAATAACAATAAAAAACAATAAAAGAAAAGAGAAAGAGACACCTGCAAGTCTGGTTTAAAAACAAAGAACCCACGTGGGTCTGGACTGCTGGGTTCTAAGGAAGCGATGTTAAGCTTGCTTGGAGGCAGGGCCACTGGAACTTGCTTCCATAGCATTATCCGTCCAAACATCCTGGCTCTGAGCCTTTTTTACGACGAAGCGAGAAACTATTTCTCCACCAGGGATTTAAAAAAACAACAGTCATATGGCAAACCCTAGAGAGAATTTTTTATTTTTTTAACTTAGGTCATTGGAGGACTCAATGTTTATAGTCAGGCCTCTTGATTCAAAACTCTACACTCTTATTTTATTTTATTTTTTTTATTGTTTTTGACAGCAAGAGAGAGAGTGAGATGCAGAGACAAAGACAGAGAGAAAGGGGAGGGCCCAGAACAGTCTCCATAGCTGCACATCATTGGTTTTTCCACATAGTTTCATTCCACAGGTGGGCGCAGGGCTGCACAGGGCAGGGACGGGGCCCGGGTCTCGACCCGGTGAGAACTGAACTGGGGGCACTCCCCAGTTCAGCATATGGGTCCACACGGGCCGGGGCTGGGATTCGATCCTCAGTCCCCGGGGCTGCAAAGTGAATGCTCAACCCACGGAGCCATCCCGGCTTCTCCAAAACTCTACACTCTTGACAGATGTACAATCCCATTTCAGAAGCTTGTTAAAGCATAAGTGGCTTCTGCAGAGTTTTGATAGACGTCTAGTTGTTAATTTAACACATTATGTTTCTCTTTACTTTTAACCTCATTCCATCTCTCAAAAATTAATGTCACCAGTCCCTTATGGTATTAAATAAAGATGCAGCCTCAATATCCCACCTCTATTCTGCCTCAGAGCTATGGCATGTTGCTTTAGCTGAACTCCTCCACTAAGCCCCAAAAGCAAACTACTGTTTTTACTTTTACAATTTATTGCGACTGTGGAGCTCTGTGCTAGGTACAAAATTTAGGTGCTGACAAATACTGAAAGTGATGTGATAGTAAAAAGCAAATACATCTGAAAAGGTCATACTTGTTTTATGGTATTTGTAAATTAATTGGTGAATGATTGCATTTTTAAGTAACTGACCATTTGTGTACTTTACAAAAATGATTCCTTTTTTAATATCCCAAAAGCTTTTGTTTCAAATGATATGCCTGTGATAGCTGCCATCCATCGTTGAAATGCAAAACTGACACGATTTTTCAACAGATTTTGAATGGAAAGTAGAAACTCTCCCAACCAATTGAAACTGCGGCAGAATGTAGACGGGCAACATTTGTTTCTTTGGATCACAGTGTGAAAGAAAACGCTCTTGATCTTTCAAAATGTTGCCTTAGGTCAAAGTCTCAACACCCCTTGGAGCACCTAAATACCCTCTATGATCCTGCCGATATGGTTAGAAGCAAAAGACACACACAATAAAGTCTTAATGAAAGTTGACAGAATGAGTTGTTCAATAACTCTATAAAAGCATATTGTTTGGGGCTGTTTTGATGTTGCAGGTGGGTATATTCTTTCTTTTAAAATAAAGTTTTGTAAAAATAAAAAGAAAGAAGAAAGAAAAGGAACTTCTTCCAGGATAACATAAGACAAAAAAAAATACAATCTTTTCAAGTGTATTTCATTTTTGTCGGCCATATCACTTTCAAATTCCTGTTTCAGCTACAACCTATCCTAAGATAAAGAACAGCTCTACAGTTATGGAAACCTGAGTGTGCAGAAGGCTGTGTGTGTGTGTGTGTGTGCGTGTCCATTGCCAACATTTGTGTGACCAGCAGTACGTGACGACAAGTACATTAAAACAAGCAGAAGCACTGAAACACCCAAGTGTTATCATGTTACTATTCAATCAAAAAGTCCAGATTTTTTTACATTAATAGTAAATGCCTACGGTTATGTGTAATGAAATCGTAAATCCTTTTTATCATGATGTTAAACAACAAAAATTCAATCGAGTACCTTTAAAGATCTAAGTGTCTCCACTGAGTAAGTCAGGAGTCAGGCAGCACCTCATCTAGCAAGTAGAGGAGCTCAGTAGCCAACAACGTGGAAGGCTTTTATAGGCAGAAACTGGGTGGGACAGTTATTAGCAAAAGAAAAAAGACATCACTCCCCCTTCTCTCTCTGTCTCTCTCGTCAAAAATAAAATAAATCTTTAAAAAAGAAAAGACAGGGGGAAGCTGGGACGGCTCAGTGGGTTAAGCGCTCACTTTGCAGCCCAGGAGCCTGGGGATCGAATCCCGGGCCCGGCCCAGGCAGACCCACATGCTGAGCTGGGAGCTCCCCCAGTTCAGTTCTTGCCGGGACCTATGTGGGAGGCTCCCGGCCCAGTTCCTGCCCTGCGCAGCCCTGTGCCCACCTGTGGGGTGAAACTATATGGAAAACTAATGTCAACTGTGGAGACTGCTCTGGGCCCTCCCCCTTCTCTCTGTCTCTCTGTCTCTCTGTCAAAAAAACAAAAACAACACACAAAACAATGAGTTATATAACCATGAAAAGGTCACATTTTGACATACATATGAAGAAACATATGCACAAGGATACTGCAGCATGTTTATAAATCAATTTGCTCTGTAGAAAAAATTTTTTAATGAGACCAGGAATGGTATGTGCTATTTGGCTTTGGTCATAGCACAAAATAACTTATTTTTGAAACTTTTTATTCACATTTTAATGGGTGTAGTTTAGTTTATAACTGATTATTATTATTATTATACTATTTGTTAAATTGTCAATATAAGTATGTTTCTGGTCAGCTAAACAATTTTATATCCTCGGAGTTATAAAATAAATAGTACAGAAATTTGAACATAGGGTTCAGAGGGCACGGATACACATTCGCTCACGTAATTCTACCCTCATTCTCACTTTAGAAGCAGGTGATCCCAGAGAGGTCAAAGAACTAACTTGTCCAAGGTTTATGCCTAAATATGGGTACTCAAATTCTCTGAATGTCAGATTCCGTGCCTCTGTATTGGATTTTTCTGAAAAAATCTGAACTCTAGGCACTCATATTTTTCATAAGTCTCTTGGACATTAATAAATGTTCTTTTAATGCTTTGAATGCCAAGGAAGAAACACTGAACACACACTAATTTTTATAGCATTTCTTCTACATGAGAGAATGAAAGGCGGTTTCTCTGAACCAACGTAAATGTTACAGGTTCTTTCTACAGTCCGTCTGTTCTGCCTTATGTAGGTTAATGTGGAGAATTTTCTCACCCCTTAAAAAAAAAGTCATTTTTAACTTCTGCTGCAGAACTGTGAAGTGACATTGAAAAAAGACATAATTTGTTAATATAGACTTGTTTTAAAGTCCATAATCAAATAACCCTCCAAATCTCCTCCATGTGATAGCTGATATTTATTTATACCTACTCTATACATTGTTCTAAATGCTTTCAGTGTTTTATCTCCCTTGATACTCGCAGAAATTAATATTACTACCCCATTTCACAAACGAAGAAAGTAAAATGCAGAGAGGTTGAGGTCTTAAACTTGCAAAGAAGTGGGGCTCAGAGTCAAACATGGCAATGCAACTACACCTTCACAGGGGCCTCCAAGATCGTTAAATCAGACTCTGCCAAGTCTAGCTCTCAACTAAACTGTCTACAGAATACTCGCGTTTTCATTTTTCCAGTTAGACATCTCCAAAGAATCTAGGAGCACCGTTTGCTCCTGACTCAGAGACATTCTAAGAAAGCACATTTTAGAGACTCTACTGTGACCACAGAGGAATTGGACTTCAGTGACCAGAACAATGATTAGATAAGTGGGATGATCCTTCACTGATCAAAAACAGATGTCAAATGTTTGGAAAGAGTCTAAAATCACATATAATTGAGGAATGCTGCCTATATAGGATGGGATAAATGCTTGCTCGTTTTAGCAATTAGCTTTTATTGAGCATGAGAGCCTGTGGAATAGAAACTAATAATCTAGTCCTTCCAACACATTTTAAGGACCAATTTGTATTTGTACATCTTTTGCATACTTATAGAAATAAACATTTTTCATATTTGTTTGTATCATAATTTTAAAAAGACCCTCGTCTTTTTTCTATACATGAACCAAAACCAGGTCAAGAAGTACAAACAAGTCATAGCAGCCATCATCTTTAAACCTTCGTACAGTGGACACTCAGTTAACAGGAATTCAAGCCACCGGCACAAAAAAATCTTCAATTTGTTTGCCAGTTGCTTGACAGTGCTGGGTACATTTATCCAGCATCCACCAATCCCCATGGGTGCTGGTTAACTGAGAGTCTACTGTTTTTAAAGATTAAGTTAATGAATACTTAGGTGTATCACAAGTTTCAAAGATCCAGGGAAAAGAAATGGCTGTTGAAGCCGTTCCTTAAGTATGGACTTCCCCTTTGGTCCTTTTCTTCCTCTGCTCTGACTTATCTTTTAAAAGAAAACTGATAAGATAGTTTTTAGTAACTTATGCTTAAATTGACATTTCCAGTTCACTTCAATGTAGAAGAAAAACGGAATCAATAGTCTTAAAAGCCAAAATGTTTTCAGAGTTTAATACCTTTCTAAAAAGACGAAAAGAAAAACTAGATGCATGCACGCTAAGTTGGAGTCAGAAGCACAAGATAATATCCTGCTAGTATCAGGTCCACAGAACTTTACAGGCCATGGACTGTTGACACACGAAACGCCTTTCTATATGAATCGCACAACCGAATGCTTGCGGAGGACGTGTTGGAATTTCAAAGAAGGATATGAGGTGGAATTGAGGAGGAAAAACCTAACAAAAGTGGTTGTATTTCATGTAAAACACAAACACTTCTCAAACTCAAGGAAATTAAAAATACTATTACTCAGCCTCTTCACTGAGTTAAATATAAAGTTAACTGCAAAAATACCAACACAGTTTTCCATCAAAAATTGGAAGAGAAGGTCCAGGTGCCTTCATGCCCCAGTCATACGAAGACAGGAATGGGGCCATGATAATGCCAAGGCCGTAGATTAACTTTGATGTTTTGAAAGAGTTTCCAAACACCCACTTTATTCAAGTCATAACTGACATACCGAAATGGTGGTTAAACTACAGCTCTATCAATACATGCTTTGAATAAAGTGGGGTCATGCAGTAGACTCTCCGTTAACCAGTTCTCAAGTAACTGGCACTCTGAAGCAACCGGCAAGATTCTAACGGTCTACTGACGTTTCTGTGGCATCTACCGATCCCCATGGGTACCCATTAACAGAGGGTCTACTGTACTCTGTTACCCCAATGTTGATCCCAAATTATCTCATAACTAACAAGAGTTTTCAAAGTAATGCTGCCAATAAAAGCGTCTTGAGGATCAGGAGCTACATGCTCTTTATTCTGTCAACATACAATAGAAACTCGTAAGAACGTGTAAGGAATTTCTAAAACCCCACGTTACGCAATAATACTGTCAACATAATTTATCACGTGAACTTTACTGCTGGACTTTTCACATGATGCTCCTGAAGAACATTAAGTTCAGAAATTGTGGCATGAGGAAGCAAGGTCATTGTTAAAATTCTGGTCAAGGGCATCTGACGGTATTAAGCTTCCTTCTGTGTCCTCTACTAATTCTCTGTAAAATTCTCCTTGCCTAACCTAAGCTTTGAACACCTTACTGACTACTTATTCTTTTTCATGGACCATCATGCCCAAAGCAATTTTTTTTTTTTTGTAAAAAGCCAAGTTCAGTGAAAATGGTAAGACAGAGTTGAAAGTGTATCTCCTTTTCTGACAGCTTTGCAAATGTGTAGGGACAATGCATTATGTTCAACACTGATGAGAACTGCAATCCTGAGTCTTTGAGGATTCTGGAAATGCATTCCTTCCCTCCTGGATTAAGAAATGGAGAATCTGAGTTCTTCTCGCAGGCAGAGGAGCTCCAGAACTATTTTCTAAGAGACTGACTTGTCATGACTGGTCACAGAGTTCACACACAGCTTACAATGAACAGAGTAATTTCAGATAAAATAGTCCATTTTTTTTAAAGCTTGACTTAAATATGTATAGAATTCTTTCTAGCTGTCTGTTAGACAAAAGCTCATTTTGAAGTAGTAATACCAACGGAGGGTTTTGCTATTATTTTTCATTCATCCCCCCATGATACATTTCTTTTCTTCCAAAATAGGCCCTTTTGCGATACTGATGATTTGGAGCTGTGGGCACTTAAAACACGGCAGGTGCAGGGAGAAGCTCTCGCTGAACTGCCCAGATCTTCCCACAGGCCGATCCTCCAGGAGGAACTCATCTGTCATAGGTCCCCTGCCCGGGAGTGTTATGAACCAGAGAAGACGTATTTGTCATGGGCGAGGGACATGCAAGTCAACACCACTCTCAGACAGGCTCTGTCACCAACTGTCCTACCTCTCATCCAGTCTTCCAAGGGCCCGTCAATCTTTCCTTAAAATCGTTTAAGCCCCCCTGAGAGGCCTCTAGGCCCCCTCCCCTTGCCCTAGTAAGCTGGTATTGAGTTCTGAATTCTAAGCCACCTTGGAGAATTTCTCATTTTCCCTGGGCATCTCCCCCGTGGGCATAAGGAGGGCATCCATGGTCATCAGCGTCTGTCTGTTGCTCTCTTGTTGGTCTGTCTTTTATCGCCCGGGTCTCAGCTAAGAACTCAGAAGGGTAGAGGGAAAATTATTTGTCCTCCCCTACAATGGTCAGTATAATAAAAACCATCTTCAATTATATAACTAGGGGTAGAATAAAGAAGATGCCATGCTGATTACTATGGATATGTTTTAAATACATAATATTTACTTAGCACATACTCAATACATGCTTTTTTCATGATAACGACTCTGTAGCTGAGTTTGTTCCCGATGAATACAAAGTCACTGACTGAAAGTAGGACTTCCTCATGCCGTCCCTTTCTTTGGAAGATCAGGGAGATTTTGGCCCCAGAGCCTCTCAGATCTGTAGGGTCTTCAGAGGAGACAAATCATCATTTCCACCCAGCTCTGCATATTACAGTGTCCAAAGAGAACAGTCTTTGGCACTGTTTACCATGATTCTGTTCTAATAAGACATTAACTTCACATTCATCTTACTACTTACTAATTTAGTTGTACTAGAGGAGTCATTTATTTAAGACTCAGGCATTAACATATTTTCAAATAGCTTTGATCTACAAGTCAAAAAAATTTTTTTGGATGCTGAGTAGATTTTATAATGGACCTCATTCTCCCATCCCTTTTCTTCTCCCCTTCCCATTCACTGCTCCGCTCTACCCATCCCTCCAATTCCCATTTCCCTCACCATGCCTCAGAAATTGAAGTTACAGCGTCTTCGCTTTGCTGAAACCCCAAAGTAGTAATATTCCATTTTCTTCTTTGTGATAAGTGCGCAGGAACGGTTAACTAATGACACCATTTGCTATTCCATTCATCCTCAGTCCATGATGAGTTGTTTTTCATGAACAGTATTGCTACAAACAACATAGGGGATAAAAACAAATAAAAGGGCATTGACCAATGGGGAAAAAAAGATCTTTTGACATTTCAGAAATATAGATTATCAACCATGGCTGCTCTCATCTGAGTTATGTGGCAGGTATTTTTACCTCATGAGGTAAAATTGTGTTTTCCCTGAAACGTATTTTAAATAGAATGAGCTAAAAGTGTGTGATAGTTTGTGGGCTGCTATATTGGCGAGGACTAGAAGATGGGGAAGGTTCGGGATTTTGTTCTCCTTAGAAGAACTCCGGACAGGAAAGAAGATTTCTCCAACTTCAACGTCATTAATTGAATATCTCCTGCCTGTTCTTTAGGAGACAAAATTGCCTACACAATTGTCATACATCAACGAGGGTATAAAAGGGGGCAACTTTCTCCAACCCACAGCCCCAGCTCAAAGGTATATTTACATAAGTTTATTGTTAACAAAGAACAAACAGAAAGCAGCAGGTGAATGATTTAGTTCCTGTTTCACCACAGACATACGTATTAATATTTCCTCCTGGTTAAAGGTAACCAGAGACTTCCAAAGCATCGCAAACACCGGTTCATCCACCAGGTTCATATGGGCACAAGATGGATCTTCGGTATGCTGAACTGGGAGCTCCCCCAGTTCAGTTCTCTCTCTGTCTCTGTATCTGTATCTCTCCCTCTCTCTGTCAAAAATAAAAATATAAAAATATAAAAAAGATGGATCTTCGGGAATGAGGTCAGAACAATTGGAAAGTGAAACAAGAGCTGCAGTGTAGTTTAGAAGGCGTGGTGCCTCTTTGGTGCTCACATCCGCTGGGAAGGGGTGTCGTTTAGGGCCCTGCACAGGTGTGAATAAACAACTGTGATTACAGCCCCTTGGTAGGAAAATTGATGCTGAATAAATGTATGAGCTTTGTTGGTTGTCTTAAGGTTTTGTTGTTGGGTGTTTGTTGTTGTTGTTAATGGCAGATGTTGAGGGGGAGAAAACACCCTGTGTTCCTGGCTTAACTATCTCTAACAACATGACTGATAAAACCAGAAAAATACACAACACGTCGCAGCAGCAGGGACAAGAACAGGGACAAACACACCAAAGGAATCTCTGAGGCTGCTGGCCCCTCATAAACCTCACCATGGCGAACCACCGTGCGTGGAATGAAATGCTGTCCCTATCTCCTGTGTCTGTATTCCCCGGCAACCCCTGGTCTATATGTGACAGCCCTTTGCATGGGGACGAAGACCAGAAAGTGGGCTTTACGTCTGAAAATGTCAGTGATCCGTCACCGGCGCCACCTTTAAAGCACTCAAGCGAAAACGTTAGGACAGAAGCTAGAGCTGCATTTCCCACGAGGAAACCAGGCACCGTTTGAAGCGCTTCTGCTTGCTTGTCCTGTTGTATTCACGTGGCCAGGGCAGCCCCAGGGCCGGAGGAGCCGAGCCTGAAGTCTGCTGCACGAGCCGAACCGCATTTTGGTCAGGATTTCGGGTGCAGCCCCCTCATTCCCTGCCTGTAGGGAGAGGCTGAAACAAGGATGCATTATTGAGTTGGCTGTTACAAAGGAGCCCTGAAACCTGCTTCCCCGGGGAAGCATGTACCTGTCCGTCCCCATTGCCCATTGGCCACAGGACAGTCCTGTGAGCACTCAGTCTAGTGGCTGCTCCCCATTTTCTTCACATGCCTCAGTGCAGAGCCTGTTCCGATGGGCTCCACTCCAATGAGTCAGTCCCGGCACCAGCAGGACAGTCACCGCCTGTGTGGCCTCAGCAAGAGGCTGAGGAAGAAGCGGGTCCTAAAGACTCAGTTAGCAGAGGGGTCCAGCCGTCACAATGCTGCAAGACTGATCACCAGTCCTGGAACCAGACCATGACCTTCTAATTCTGATCAAACATCTTTTAATTCGTATTTTATAGAGTCATTCAGATTTACCAGGAACGACCTCATTAACAAACACTTCGGAGAACACAGCGAGAGCTCACTAATTCAGACTGCATCAACCATCATGATTCATGGACTGAGTAAATTTACATCAGTATTACCTATTTAAAAAAAAAAATACGCTTAGAAATTAAACACATAAACCTGACTCCAAAGAGCGCTTTTAAATATTTACCCTTATCATCGCCTCTATACAGAGCAGGATACGTTGGCAGTTACCTCGAAAGCTGGTCACGGTACACTTTCACCAGTCAATCGCTGAAAGAATGAAAATTTTAAATTGTAGTTACAAAGCAGCTTTATTTATTACTTCAGCAATGGGTCTTCTGTGATCCACTGCTTGCTTGATGCTCGTCATTGGGCACACTTTACATTTATTTTAGAGAAATAGGCAGTCCACAGACCTCTACACCTAAATGCCTCCCGGGAACCTGAGTTAACGATGCTGCTCTCGATAAAAAATAAGGAAAATCTAAGGGTAAAACAATAAGACTCTATTGGCTATATCGCAAACAATTCTAATAGACTTCTCATACCTTGGATGTCCCTTCCAATTGAGGTTGTGTGTTTCATCCAACTAAAATCTTTTCATCTGTATCTTTTTTTAAAACAACTGAGATACTGCTTATGTACCATAATATTTACCTGTGTTTGTAAAATGCAATGAATCTTAATATATTTACAAGGTTGTATAACCATCAGTACGAGGTAATTTTAGAACATTTCCATCACCCTCAAAAGAAACTGAATGCCCATTTACAGTCACACATTATTCCCACTCCAAAGCCTAGGGGCCTCTACTCTACTTTCCATCCATTGTATAGTTGCCCTTTTTAAAGGATATTTTATGTTAGTAGCATAAAGCTTTTGAGGATCATCATGTCGCTAACCTAGATCTTTAACAAACTAACACCTATGGTGGTTCCATATGTTGTCTCCTAATCAACGTACTTCGGTTTTAAGGCAAAATTTCTTCCATATACAATGTGAAAGCCATTTAAGAAACTGTAGAGCCATGTTCAAAAAACTTAAATGGACATTTCTAACAAAGATAATACTGTCTTTTGGCTACAACTTGTATTATTTGCCACTTTCAACAATAGGCTCAGCATGTTAAAATCCCGACAATATGGAATGAGAGAAAAATATAAAATTTTATGTGAATTCTACAATAAAATAAAGCCACTCAATCCTGTCTCATGTTGCATTTACTGTTAAAATATCTTTTTTTCAACTTCCAAGTTATGTTAAAAGTTGCAAGCATAGTAAGATGAACACCTACACTCTTCCCCTATAATCGCCGATGGTCAATTTCTTGACAGTTTACTTTTTCTGTGTAGCTGTTTCTTTCGCACACACACTGTTAATTGCATGACACTTCAACCCTGAAGACTCTAACATGTATCTCCTAAGTACGGTAACATTCTTCTCCATAATCACAATACTAAGATCCCACTCAGGAAATCTAACGTTGATATAATGCTATGATCTAATAGAAAATCTATGTTCACATTTCTCCAGTTACTGTTTAAACAATGTCCTCTGTAACTTTAAAAAAATTCAAGAGTCAGGTGAGGAAAGTTCTTTAATCTGGAACAACTCCCTAGTCTTTTTATGTCTTTCCTGACACTGACATCTTTAAAGATTGCATACTCGTCACTTTGCAATATGTCCCAGAATCTAGATTTGTTCGATTGTTTCTTCATCATCAAATCCAAGCTAAACTTTCATTTTTGGGGGGATGGGGGGTTCTTGGACTACCACATATGTGCTGTTTTATCTTCTCACTGCATTAGCATATGCCCAATTAAAAAAAATACACATAATTATAGTATATGTATTTTAATGTTTACATAGTTCGTATATTATACTCATAGATAAATGTTCATGCCCTGCCTTTAAGAAAAAAAAACATTATATCATCATTTCTCTATGATGTAAAAATTATTCAGAATCACCACTGAATTAATACTTATTACCATTCCCTTTTCAATTACCCACAGATATTGCAATGTTGTTGTACATATAAACATGTTTTATGATTTTCGTTGTGTTTTCCTCTTGAACCCATGAGTTCTTTAGGAGAGTATTTTATTTATTACATTTTAGTCTGTGGCCCCTGAATTCTGTCTTGTAGATGAAGAAACTAAAGTCCAGAAAAATAAAACGTCTTGCTCAAGATTGTATACCTAATGCATTGGGCTGAAAATAGTTTCCTGGTAACTACTCTATTTTGCCTCCCCAATTTCTTAATTCATTTTTTTTCTCCCTGTGAGAAAGCATCTTCAAATTAAACCAACACTGTCTTTAATTCATGTTATACCTTATTAGCCCTATCGATTACTATATACTTTAAAAACATTTGCTTAATATAGTTAGACCATTTTCTCATTGACTTTCTTAACCAGACAGGATTCATTAATTTCTAGCCATATCATTTGGCATAGTGCCAAGCACATATTAGGCTGTGAATAAAAATATATATTGAGAGAATTTTGTTTAATGAATACTTGAAGACATTATTCGTGCCACCTGTGTGCTGACAAACCACAGTCTTCTCCAGGGGTCTTATCCGAGCTCTTTCCTTCCAGGGCTCACCTGGGTCTCGCTTACCCACTGGTTATAATTAGGAAATGGGAGGTCCCCATGTCACCAGCAAAGGCAGGGGCTGGTGACATCAAGATCAGTCTCCAGTGAACCCAACATACTTTGCTAGAGGTTAAATGCTACCACGTTTCTTTCTTGTCCTGGAAAATTATCTTTGATGGGGTAAAGGGCCGGGGGATTGGACAGTTCTGCCCTTAACCTCTTTTCCCAAGCCGTTTCCAAAGCTCACAAAGGGAATCTGATGTCAGAGCCCGCAACACCACGTTAGCAATATTCCACTTAGTCAATGAGCTCCTCTGTGCAGAAGATACTTATCCTTTAAAAATATAATCATTGCCCTTTTATTATTTAATAAAACGATGTCAATCTTAGCCATTGTGGTTTGATGCTACACAATGAGTGTGATTTTCTTGGTATTTTAATACTGCATTTTGCTAAGGACTGTCTTTTCATTATTTCATACACTGATCGAAATAGCGTCATTCTTTTTATTCTAGTTCCTAGTTTTCCCCTTGAGCATTCTCCCTCATGACCTTTAGGATTTGCAAATTGGTAATTAGAACGACCGTTCTTCCATCCTCAAGTTTTAGGTTGTTTGCTCTTTTCGTTTTCAGTTTTGTGTTTTCTCCTTGATCTTTATATAATCATTTTTTTAATATAAAATAGATACGTGTGGTGATCACAAAGGATGTTTTTACGACATGAAGAAGGGATCACAATATAAAGCAAAAAAAGTAAAGCAGGATTCACAATTACATATGCAGTGTGAACCTAACTAAATGAACATTTCACATGTTTACCAATGGGTATGTACAAGTATGATTTTTTTTTTTTTTTTCCAGACCTGGGTCGGGGCCAAAAAGTCAGAACTGAGGCCAAAGGGGCAGTTTTGCAGACCTGCTCCCGCTCCTCCTACTACTACGTGCCGCAGGACCTCCCCTGATGGCCCTGGCTTGGGGCAGCTGGTTCTTGGGGCAGCTGGCAGGTGTGTGTGTGTGAGGACACGGGGCATGGGAGCGTGTGGCAGAGAGGACAAACCCACGCCAGAGGGCTGACCACCCCATTTCCCGGGGAAAGAGCAGAGCTCTTCGTCTGTGGTTCAAAGCGGAGCTGCCTCACTTGGAGCAGCGTGGAAACAACACCTGGGCCCAGATGGGCCCTGAACACCTCATATTCCTGTCGCCCGACTCCCTCTGCAGCTTGAGGTGTGTTTCTCTGAACTGGAGTATTTGAGCAAGCGCTAGCCTTTACATTCAGATAAATTGTATTAATTTTCATGTATTTTTCAGCCTTCCTTGGCCTCAATGTTCCCCATCACTAAGAGCCTGGTAATCATTCTTCCACTATCGCACTCATGTGTCATGAGGATTTAGAAAGCAATGTCTCGTATTTCTTTTGCCACTTAGAATGTGGTGCTTTGCCACAAGTTACGTTGCCTTTCTGGCTTACAAAGACATGTGCGTGCATGCGCCCATACCTTCCCCTTCCTTTGAACACTCCAGACTCTGTTCCATTATTCCTGCTGGTAAACGAGACAGAAGAACTGAAGGCCTGTCACCGTGAAAGGTTTGCTTAATGACGGTCCCAGGTGAACACACACAGTCTGAGCCAAGAAGCATGACTGATGTAACCGGAGAGCCTCGTAAGACTGCCTCATTTATCAAGAATTAAAGAGTCATGTCATAGAATGGCTTTCCTGAATTGAAGCCTGAGCAATTATAAGAAAAGCAAAGGACCCTTAGGATTTTTATCGAAGGGTCATCTAACCATTTGGGAGACCTGACATAATAACCTATGCGATTCCCGCCCCCAAGCTAAATTTTCTCACACAGAGCAAAAATTGATTCCATTTTCCCTTGGCAAATAGGCATAAAGTAGAGACGTTTCCAAGGGGCTGTTTTATCACAGCTGCTGTCTAGAGCTCAGTTCCTGCCCACTGAATATAGGCCCTTTTAACCAGCCTCAGGCTTCCATGACTTCTTGAACTGATGGAACAGCCAACTGAAGTTGAGATAATACAGTCCTGCTAATACATAATTCTTATATGATGCCCCTTATCCCCTTGTCTAACCTGACGTCCAATTTACTTTGGCATAATTTACGACTCTACACACCAATTGCGAGAATGTAAAATCTATTGTAAGATATTCTGTGCATGAGGGTGGAGAGATTAAGGACTGATAAAATGACAAGGTAATAGTGAAGGCCCACAACATACACTGTGGGTCCTCGTCATTTGTACTTGTCCTATCTGATGCTGACACGCTGTCAACATGGTGTGCCTTATGTGTGCGTAGCTTAGGGTGGGGGCAGTGGATCTGTGCTATTGTGGGACTGTGGGGTCGTCTTCTAACCACAGGGCTACGACCCGAGATCACCAGCCTCCCAAAGAGCATTAGAGCTGAATCCTAACGCAGCCTTCCATCTTGACTCACCCACGAACACAGAAGTCGTGGTAAGTGGGCTATTCTGAAAATCCGGCATACGATGACTACTGTACGTGTGGAGAAGGGACACTCTACCCAAAGAATGCTCTCGTCTTCTTAACGCGGGTATCCTAGGGAACCTCACTTTACAGCCCATTCTGAAGACAGAAGAGCCGTTGCATACCCACATTGTAGTTCGGTGATATTGTAAGTGCTTGCCTTTGAAAATATTTAGAGACCTGGTTAAATTATGTTTATTATTCTAGTGGGCGAAGAGTTTGGTATGTGAGAATGAGCTTTACGAATGAGATCATTTAGGATTCCTGGGCCGATCAGATATTGGCAGCAAGCCATTCTCCATGGAGATGTTTGTCGGATGTTTAAAACATGCAAAACTTAGCGTCTTTGGTGAAACAGAAGAACAACAGTTTCCTATTCAACTTAAATGATGACTCTTATGAAAATAAAAGTCAATAATAAAAGCTTGAAACCAGACATGTTTCCAATGTAAGAGTTCAGATGTTCTCACTTCACCTTTGGGATTGCTCCTGTCTTTTTGGACAGCTTTGTGTCTCATTTCCAGTACAGAAGTCTATTACCGTCAAGGCTTTCACAGAGAATTTCCTCCTTGGCAGTGAAAAGAAAGAAGCCCACAGGGCAAGTTAGGAGGAGGGGTGCGAGGGGAGGGACTAGCCAAGCTGAAGGAATTTTGTTTGAATTCAAAAACCCTTTGTCATGCCAAAGGTGTGAAATTATCAAAGACTCAAAGATCTCACTCAGTAAAGTCAGAGGTGCACCTCTGCCGCACAGGACACACATTTGCTTTTCAGTACTCACAATTGTGACATCAGCGCTATCCTTGATAGCTATACATTACGCTCACCTTTTGGAAACCCTCTGGGGCAATTGCATTTATTCCTAGAGATCTGCTGAGATGATTCAACACGACTTTGCACTAATTTGTTTTAGGTTTAAACTAGAATCGTTTGCTTCCAATAGCTACTGGTTAAAGGAACTAAACATCTATTGTCCATGGATCTCACTCCAGATCTTCATTTCAGCATTTATTTCCACTTATGTTCTTCCTTGACTCTATCAGGTAGAGTTCTTTGGTTGCAAGCAACAGTAGCTGCCTCTGGCAAACTTAAGCAAGAAAGGAATTTATTGGGCCAAGGACCAAGGATAGAAGGCTGACGATCCAATGTTGGAAAGGACAGAACCAGGAAGCTCCCATGAATCCCCACAGCATGAACTTCTCAAAGGCCACATCCAGAATGGAATAATTCAAACTCCAGAAGGCAACATGGGGCTGGTTTAGTTAGGTTCAGCTGTTCTTTCCTTGGCTGGGGGAAAGCAGGGCATCTGAACAACAGTCCCACCAGATGGTATCCAAAAAGGGGAGTGTAACTCCCCCAAAGTAAATGGGGAAGTTATCACTGATAGAATGTAGACTGAAACCTGGGCAGCTAAAAGAAATAAACGCAACAACAACAACAACAACAACAAACCATCCATCACCTCTTCTTTTCCGCTTCACTCTATTTCTCCTTTTGTATATGTTTTCCTTTCTTCTTTCCTCCTTTATCTTTTCTGCCTCTCTTGCTTCTTCCTTTCCCTTGCCCTTTCTGCCACCTTTGCTGGAATTTTTGTCATTGTGCTTGCTTCTTTACCAAAGACCCTAATATCAAAATGCTACCACCTAATCAACAGATCCTTGTAGGCAATTGGGTGTTAGCTGAGTAGGGAAATATCTACATGGTATTTCGATGTTTGCTTAAGAAAGAGAAGACAGAAAGATCTGCTTGGTGGAGAAGTTTCAATTGTAGGATTTTGAATGAAGAATCTTTGGGAGATGGAAATAGTTTTTCATGACAGAAGCACTGAATAAATTAGTCTATGAAAACTCTTTAAATCAATCATCTGGGAGAAAAAAAGAGCAACAGATTTCAAAGCAATAAAAATTAGACTTATATCTAACTTCTTAATAGATTTATAAAAGCCAGAAGGAAATGGAATAATTAATTCATAATGCTGGAATAAAATAACTGTCAGCCTAGAACTACATACCCAATGAAATTAGTTTTTAAGAATGAAGCTGGACTAAGTATTCAGACAGGCAAAAGTTGATAAATTTATATTTATATTAGTAGATTCACAGGAAAGAAAATACAAAGAATATTTTTTAGGCAGAAAGAAAATGATCTGAGATGGAAGCCCATAGATGCAGAATAAAAATAAAGAACAATGAGAAGGGTAAATATGTGAATAAATATAAATAAATATTGACTATAAAAAATAACAATTTTTGTAGCGTTTTCAATAAATATAAAATTAAAATACAACACTGGTATATAAATCAGGAGGAAGATAAATGGAATTTAAAGGTTCCAAGACTTTTGCATTGTCCTGTAAGAGGGTAAAAATAGCAATTAATATTAGACTGCGATACATTAATATTATAATCTCTGCAGTAAAAGGATAATAAAATATATAACTTCTAAACTAACAGAGGGAGAAAATTAGAATATTAATAATAAAATCAAAAGATGATAGGAAATGAGAGAAAACAACACAGAACAGACAAAACATACACAAAGTAAATACTATGATGGGGGATATAAACCAAAATATATTAATAGTTATATTCAATATAACTTAACTAAATGTTCTTATTAAAGTATAAAAATGGTCAAACTGGATGAGAAAACAAGATCCCACTACATATTGCTTACCAGCACATCCTACATGTAAAGATGCAGAAAGGTTGGGAGTAAGATGGTGCAAAATGACAGACCACGCAAATATTTTAAAGAATCGTTCTGGCTGTCATGAGGATAATAAATCAGAACTACGGGGGAGGGGGGAGGCCACTTGTACAGAAGCATAAGATTTATTTCAAGTGGGAAGACGCAGTCACTTAGAGGTACTGTAAGGTGCACGTGGGTGCACTAAAGCACTATGGAAAGATTATAGAAGGAAAGGATGTATTCCTAAAGAATGCTAGATGCAAGAAAGAATGACTCCCCTATCATATTTCCCCCTTTGCTATCTGTGTGCTATTATTAGGGTCAAACTAAAGACAAAAGAGTCCTGGCAGGAGGGCAGAGGACTCCTAAAACACACACAGAGGCCCCATCAGATGTCAGAAACCAAAGGTTAGAGGTCGTCTCACTTCACGTGCTATTCAAACCTGCCATAGAGTGCACTCATTGTAGGGGTGCTCTTGACAGGCTAAAAGGTCAAATCTTAATCCAAAGATATTCTTTCAAAAGACCTGTAATTTTTCAGTTTCAGAAACACTGGCTTGCAGATCCCTGAAATATTAGGACTGTTCTCTAATATCCATTGTTCATAATTGCATCAATATGAATGTGAATATCCACAGTGAATGGTGAACTCTTCATTGCCACCATTAATATTATATGTTCTCCATCATCTCAATGATGAACATATTAATTCATTAATAAGATGATCAGATGGTGTAAGGGTGAAGGGAAAAATAAATCCTTCATATATTCTACTTGTAATGCTAGGAATATCAAATTTGCCCGTTCATGACATCTTATTAGCTCATTTGGTATATAATCTAGAAGCGATGACATATGACACATAGACGTTTTATGCATTATTCTATAACTGATGCTGCTTGCTTAGCCTCTCCTTCTGAACACCAAAATCTTGATTGCAAATGTATGTAGAGTAAAGTAGTGAAGGTACCTTTCTACTAAAGAACATGTAAAGGGATTCTTGAGTTAGGGCTTCAGATCACTGAGAATTGAGAAGAAAACCCAAATAGTGGAATGAACGAGGCTCAGTCAACTTAAGTATTAATATTTATTATGGAACCCATAAGTAAAAATAGCCATAGAAGAGTTTTGGTGAAATACCCAATCTTCCTCATTAATTCTATCAATTAGAAAATTCTTGGTGAACAGTTAACAGAAAGTTCTGATTTAAACTGGTTGAAACATTAATTCACATATGTGGAAGTCCAGAGACAGGGCAAGATTCAAGAGCAGCTGATTTAGTAAGTCAGCAACGTCATCAGATACGAACGTTCTGTCCATTCATTCAAACTGCCATCTTCTGAGTCTAGGTTTGGCTGAGGATATTCCTAACGAAAGAAGGAAGTCCATCTCTAACTCTTTTGTCCAAGGGAGGAAACCTTCCCCAGACCCTCACCGCCACCCCTACAGACTTTTTCTCATGGGGTCACATGCCCATTCCTAAACCACTAACAGGCACAGTGAAGGCGATTTCCACGACTGGTCTAGAACAGAAGATCGGTCACCTGCTGGGTGGAGTGGATAGTGAGGAGTCGACACTGCCGATAGGACCCTCTTGCTGGCCTGGCTTCCCCTGGGCTTCCTTGGCTTCTGTGTGACTCCGGCCACTCCCTCCTTCTGCTGCTCCACACTACCATGTGTTCTTTCTGATGTAACGATCGGTGGGACATTCTCACGCTTCCTTTCTTTGTCTGCAACTATTCAAGTATTCAGATGAGAGCGCCTTCACCAATTTGATTGCTGCACCTAGCCGCTTCCGTTCCCCTCGTGGTTGAAAAGATTCGTGCTGCACCACAGCTCAAAGAGAGGGAAGTCTTTGGCCTTCTCCACAGAACCAGGCCTGCGGCACCTGCCTTTCCAGGTAAGGTTCTCTTGGCCTGGCTGCGGAATTTGGAAGAGAGGATAAATGCTTCCTCGAGGGTCTGGGTCATGATCCCCGCAGATGTCTACGGTCCTTTCTTGTGCCCTACTAGCAAGTGTGTTCTTTGGCCTCATAAATGGAGCTGCAACGCTCCAGTGGCTGAGGTTCTGTCGGTTAATTGTTTTATGTCCACTTACATGTAATTTTAAAGACCAAGTGGTGATAGTTGGCACTGTCTCAATAAATTAAAATTCTTTAAGAAAGATTATCAAATTATATGACTTGAAAGCCAGTGGGTCAAGTTAGAATGATTTTGGCCTAATTATGTATGAATGAATGAGTTTTGTCTAAAAATGAAAAATAATACATTATATTATTTAGTAATAAATAATAAAATAATGTTTTTTTCCAATCAAATAAGCTGAAAGTGGACATTATTTTCTTATATTTTTGTATTTTAATTTACATGTCAAGTCACACTCATGAGAAATCAGTTACCGTAATGAACATTTTTTCTCAAATGATGGAATAAAATAGAATGCCTCTTAATCTCCTCCAGGAAACAGATTTTCCCCAAAAGACTACTAATGTGAATTTAGGTTTGAGGGAAGGCAGAAAAGCTTCTAAATTCAGAAGAAGTCAAGAGCGTTTCTTTCTTATTACCCTTTTCCACTTTTACTGTCTATAGTCATTATTCCATGTCATTGTTCTTTTCTAGGAAGCAGAAAAAAGGGCCTTCTTGTAGGCCCTCAGGGAACTAGGTTTAATTAAAGTCTGAAAAGCACATTTTTACATGAAGGATACGAAACCAGAAACAATGTGTGAAGCGTTTTGCCCCAGTGTGTATATTACCAGTAGTTGGAAGAACACAGAAAAAAAACGTTGAATAAGAAAAGTAAAGAAAGGGAAGCCAGGATGGCTCAGTGGGTTGAGCGCTCACTTTGCAGCCCCGGGGACCCAGGATCAAATCCCAGCCCCGGCCTGTGCGGAACCATATGCTGAACTGGGGAGTGCCCCCCATTCAGTTCTCTCCCTGTCTCTGTCTCTGTCTCTCTCTCTCTCTGTCAAAAACAATAAAATAAATAAATAAATAAAATTTTAAAAAGACTTCATTTAAAAAAAAGGAAAGTAAAGAAATTAGAAAATATTAAACCTAATGGTCAGGTATCAACGACAACGAGGAACAGGGTTCCCTGGATACACCCCAGTGGGAAGGGGTGGGAGGCCCTGTCGGCCATCAGATTGTTGTTCTGAAAAACCCAGATTAAACATTCCATAGCCTCTGCTACGAGAAAAGTTTCTAAAACCACCATGAACCAAAAGCGTATGCCCTCACGTCAATGTGCAAGGTGCCGTTCATTCCGTGCCCCTCGGCCACTAGAGGCAAACTAACGAGGTCACGCGGTGTTCCTTCTTGTCCTCTTCTAATTTCCAGCATGGCTACGAGCCATTGCTTTGCAATGTGTCCCTTGTGCTGCTGTCTTTTGTTTTTTGTTTTCGAGTTGCTTTTCTAATTACTTTTCACTCTGCACCAACGTTATGCCTCAGAATTAATTTATCAAACACAATATCCATTAGTGGGATTACCGCTTGAGAACTCCCCATTTTTCAACAATATTTGTCAATCTGCTCATCGAAGAGCTGGCGGCCATTGTATTTGATATCATAGTACTGACTCCAAGGAAGATGTCGTCATCAGTGGGAAGTTCTGAACCCTAAAAAGTTGATATTTGGTATTACTTTCATATTTAGTTGCTGGTAGCCAGTGCACACTAGAGGGTCTTGGGAATGTAGTTTATGCGTCCTGTTTTGGATTTGACCTTCTTAGGCTAAGAACAGTCCCAGCCTGTAGTTGACAACTTTTCATTGACAACATGTCCCTGTGTAGTCTCTAAAGCTGTGTTAGCATGAAATTGAAGCAGGCATCAATGAACAAAGGTGTTAATAAGCAAGAAAGTCATTAGAAATCAAGGGCAATCATGGGTTAATACTCAGTTTGTAAGAAACGATCTAACAGAAGAGTGAGCCCTGCTCTGAAGTGTCCTCAGCAATAGTATCCGGTTTGGGAGGGAGAAGAACACAGGAACGCGACTGGGAGGTTGAAATGAGAATCAGAAGTTTTAGAAGTCCTTTGCTCGCCTAACTGTCTTCTACTTTATCCCTCCTGAATGCCAAGGGACTGGGGATTTCCAAAGCCTAACACAGGGTTTTACATGCTCCGTTTTACATTAAAATGTCCTCATCTCTCACTGTGTTGTTGATATTTTTCAAATACAGCTCAGGTGAAACACCCTTCACACATGAGGAAAGAGTATTCCTAGTCCATGCAAATGTGTACCTTATGACACCTGATTTCTTTTTGTTTTTTTTAAATTTATTTTATTGTTTTTGACAGAGACAGAGACAGAGAGAGACAGAGAGAAAGAGGGGGGCAGATCAGTCCCCATAGCTGTATGTCATCTTTTTCCCACATGGTTTCATTCCACACAGGTGGGTGGGGGTCTCGCAGGGCGGGAACTGGGCCGGGGCTTCCAGCATGGGAGGCACCCCCCTGCGAGCTGGGGGCTGAACTGGGGGCCTCACACATGGAACACTCGCCGCGGCAAGAGCCGAACTGGGGGACACACCTCAGTTCAGCATATGGGTCCGCACAAGCAGAGGCCAGATTCGAACCTCTGACCTCGGGGTTGCAAAGCAAGTACTTAACCCACTGAGCCATCCCGGCTTCACAGGCACCTGATCTCTTACCATGTGTCTTAGGGACATTTATAAAATGTCAGCAAATATCAATAAAATATCGATGACAAGGAAAATACATGATGAAATTTTGGTGAACTTGCCTAAGATTCTGAACAGTCTGAGTTCAACTGTAGAATGATCATTAGAAGGAAGAAAATATTAGCCCTCGTCTCACTTTAAATCTATGAAAAAAATCTTATAAATGATTTATAAAATTATGTAATCTTGTGGCCATTTTAAGCAAGAGCAATTAAGTCTATTCTCATATTACTTCCTGCATCCACCAGAGACCAAAAGTCTCTAAAAAGCTAGATGAGAAAGCACCACAAGACAAGTGTCAAAAAAAACCCAAATGTCATCGGAGATACCGATAGGTTAGAGAGTTTCATCAAAACCTGATTTTATTTTCTTTTCAAGGAACTCTCCGATCTATGACTGTGAAATTGGAAATGACGGTGAAGTTGACAGAGTAGTATGAATCATCAAAATTAATTAGCTTCATTCTCTCCAGTTTAATCTTCACTTTTTAGGTAGAACTTTATATTATAATGAAGTCTCTAATAAAATAATTGGCTCTAACAAATTACTTATAAAATCAAAGCCTTTAGTTTTAAAAAACTACCAGCAAATGGTTACTGGGCTGGTTGGTTGGTTTGCCACTGAAATTGAGCCACAGGAAAGAGAAAAGAGTATGTCTCTGGTTTACAAAATAAATTGCCTCCTGATCTCCGGGAAAAATCGAAGCTGGAAATACGCAATGTCAGGGGCAGCCAGGCTCAGTTTGTAACTGAGACACAAACATCTTGGCTTATAGGATATTTCTAGTTCCAGCATTGACCCATCGCACAAGGGTCTTAGCCTGCCTGCCTCCCTGTCCCAATCGCATGGGTTTACCTCCACCTGTTCATATGCAGTGGCGTGAGCTCAGGTCCAGGAAGGAGCAAACAGGGACCATGGCAGCCTTGAGCAATGACAAGGTGAACACGTCCTGAAGGAAGACGGAGCTCCCCCTTTCAGCTCGTAGGCCCTCCGGGAAGTACTTCCATCTTGGCTTTCCCTCCTCTGGGCGCAAACGTTGCCCAACTATGTACGGGGTGTGATACATTTATTTCATTTCCATGGTTTTTTCCACCAAACTCGGTTGGTGGATAGAACAACTTGCACGAGCAACAGCAGAAGGCCAGGGAAGGGCGTGGGGTGTTTCAGAAAGGACCAGAACTGCCTGGCCCAAGCTTAGAGATTGTCTAGGTCTAGGAGCATAGTAAGATGTGAGGCTGGAAAAGCAGATTGGAGAGATAACAAAGAACCTTGAATGTCAGCCTGACAATAGCAGAAAGCCTTAGTTTAGTAGCAGTTTATACAACACTAAGTATGTATCAGGCATAATGCTTAGACCTCACATGGATTATCTGTTCACTTCACAACCAAGGCTGTGAATCAGTTGATAGTCACTGTTACCTTCAGAGCTGCATTATTATCCCCTTTGCACAGTTTGGAGAACTGAGGTAGCTGGTAAGGGGCCAGGTTGGTATTAGAACCCAGGTCATTCTGACCTCATAAGCTAAGCTCTTGGACTGCCAGGCGCCTGGGTTTTATCCTACATGTTTGGGAAGTTGGTTGCTTTTTCGTTTTTGTTTTGAATTTTTATCAAAATCAGGTATGCAAGAAAGGGTCCAACAGTTGGACAAGCTTATTCTAAAAACAGCAATCCGCTTCTCTTCCCGTCCCTACCATTGTTTTCCTCCCAGAGACAAACCCTTTTAACTCTTTTGTTTACTATAATTTACCTCTTAAAGATTTATTTGACTGTTTTTGAGAGAAGGTGAAAGAGAGAGACAGAGAGAAAGAAGGTGAGAGAGAGAGAGAGAGAAGGGGGAGGGCCCAGAGCCGTCTCCATAGTTGCACGTCATTAGTAGTGACATGGTTTCATTCCACACAGGTGAGAATCGTCACCACCAGGCCATCCAGGCAGTTACCAGTTGCACCACAGTTCAGCACACGGGTTTGCACAGGCCACAGCCGGGAATCAAGCCCCAGACCTCATGATTGCAAGGCAAGCGCTCAACTGCGGAGCTATCCCGTCATACCTACCTCGAACTCCTTAAGTATCGTTACTGGGCTGCTGCTTCTTGATTTTTCAGTATTACATATTGTCTATTACACACGATTAGGACTCCCTCTTTCTCCACTCCAATGCCATACAAATACATGCCTTCCATACAAACACTTCATTTTGTTAAACAATATTCACTCTTTACATTAGTCTGACTTAGGTGAATACGATTCAGCCTGGAGCCAATCAGTACTAATTGATACTATTATTACTTTTTCTTTCTTCAACAACCTTTTGCTTTTCCTGGCTTGAATCATTTTCTTGTTGTTTTGTCATTTTTTATTTGTTCGTTTGTTTTTGTTTGTTTCATTTGGTTGGTTTTCTGTCTCCCAAACTGTCCCTAAGACGTGTAAGCCTCTGCTTACTGTGTTCAGACAAGCCAGGTGCCCTCAGTGTCCTGTTCTTGGAGACTTGTCTCCCAGGACCTTCTGGCCTCTTCCAGTTTGGACGGCCCTCCCTGTAGCTGGGTCCTGCTGAGCAGCCCCTCCCCTCTCTCTGTCATTAAATGCCTCGAATCCTGCATTTCATGTCCTCCCTGAGACAAAGTGCTTGTAAAATAAATTTTTGGAGCATGCTCATTTCTCAAAACAGCCCTCTTCTACCTTTACATTTGCTAGGTTTGGTTGGGAACAGAATGCTGGGTTAAAATGCCTTTTTCCTCAGAGTGCTGAAGGCATTGTTCCATTGCCTTCCGCTGATGCTGTCCAGAAGCCTGAAGTCAGTCTGATTCTGGATTGTTTTGTACGTAATCCATCCCTCCCACTCACCCAAGTTGTACTCCCTTATCGTTGTTTTCTGAAATTTCATGGTGAAATGCCTTGAGAAGGCTATCTAGTGATCCACGGGGCTGGGAACTTGGTAAGGCCTTTCAATCTGGAAACTTATGACCTTTCATGCTCAGAAATTTATTTGAATTATTTCTTTGATAGTCTCCCCTTGTCCATTATCTCTGTTCTCTTTCTGGAAACCTTAATCGATGTCAGTCCTCCTAAACTGATCTTTTTTTTTTTCCTTGCCTATTTTTTTCTTTTAAATTTTCCATAACCCCACTACTTTTAAATTTTTTACTGTTAAATTTGTTGGGGTGACACTGGTTAGTAAAATTATCTAGGTTTCAAGTGTACAATTCTTTAATACATCATCTGTGTGTTCTATTGTGTGCCCACCACCCAGATCCTTGCTTCGTTTTCACCATTTTTTTCTTGGGCAATTCCTCATCTTTATTTTATAACTCTCTTATGGAGTTTTTCATTTGTGTTATGGTTTTTATAATTACTAGACTTTTATTCCCCAATTGTTTCTGTTTCATAATTGAATCATCTTCTCTTATCTCCCTGGGGATATTCACTGTAGTTTCTTTGTTTTTCTTTCTTTATTTTTTGTTATTGTTTTTGTTATTTTCTTCTCCTTGAATTCTCTTTGTTTCCTCCAAGTGACTTTCGCCAGATGGCCCCTGATTCTTGGTTAGCTGTTCGTTCTTTAGCGTGGGGCGCTTAAGAAGCTGATCATGAGTGGGTCTTGTGGTGCTGGTGGGCTTTGGTGTTGGGGTGATCTAGTAACTAATAGTTGGGCGGTTTCACTGAGGAGTGTGAGGGTTAAATTTTATGTGCCAACTTGGCTAAACACTAGCCTAGACTTTGTTGTGAAGTTACTGTGTGCATGTAACATCTACGAGTACAGTCCGTTGACTTGGAAGGAGATGGCCCGTTGACCTGGACCTCAGTCGAAGAGCAAAATCCCGAGTCTTCTCAGAGAAAAAGCTGTGACAAAGAAGTGCTGCCTCCGCCCCCAACCCGTGGGCCTGCCCTACCGATTTCACAGTCCAGACTGCGACATCGACTCCTGCCTGAGTTTCCAGCCTGTCGCTCTGTCTGCTCAATAGATTTTGGGCTTTGTGACCCCTACCAGTGCATAAGCCAATTCCTTCAAATAAATCTCTTAATATAAATATGCAGATATCCTATTGATTCTGTTTCTACGGAGATCCCTCACTCACGCAGCGAGCCTCTGCTGCCCGTATAGTTAAACTCTCCTCTTGGGTTATTTAGGTTTCTTCAAAAAGGCTCTTATGGTCTCTCGACTAAAAAGGCGGCCTGGCTACCAGTGGGAGAAGAAGGCTACAGGGTTTTTCTTTACCCTCTGATTTCATCGTGGTACCCCAAACTTAAAACTCTGCCTGGTAATTCCCAAATCAGAAGCCCTCTGATTTACTTTCTCCAAAGGATTAAGAACCTCTTTCCTGAAAAATTATGAGCTTCCTATGTGGGAAGAGAGGATATAGTACCACCTGAATCTCTGAGTCCATTCACTTCCAATATTACACTTAGGAGTTCCTGAATCTATATTCCAAATACCTTTAGAAATTTATTTCCCTGTATATTCATAAAAAATAATTTAATGAGATCTGGCTGAATTTCTGTTCTAATTTGCACACTCTGAGAAAATAGCACAGTCCGCACCCCCATCCTCAACAGCCACCATTCTAAAGACAGAACCGACAACTTGCCTCACAATCTCTTCCTCCTCCTCTGCATTGTTCCCCACAGATTCCTGGGAATCTCAGTCTGCTTGCCCCAGGCCTCACATCACATGGACTCTTTCTTCCCTGTAGCCACACAGTCAACGGAGTCCTGCCTTTCCCTCTTCTTACAGGTCTTCCTCATTCCTTTCATTCTCTTCACCACAATCATATGATAGACCTTTGATTTTTCTCCCTTTGGGATTTTGTGTGCCCTCCTGACTCCCTGACTTGAGTTTCTGCCCCTTTAATTTACCCTGTGTCTTACACCTGGTCTCATTTTCAGCTTCTTTCTTATTCTCCTTTGCAATCACTTGCATATTCACGTATGGTTTAAGAGAATGGATTGAGCATTTACTTCAATTTCTTTCCCAGACTCCTTGGAAATGACAGTCAAATGTTAAAAATACATCAATTTAAAAGGCAACATACACTAAGGTGACCAGATTGTAACATTGGTAAAGCGGGACACCATTGACCGGGGGGGGGAGGGGGTTCTTGATTAAAAATTGGGTCTATCTCCCGCCGTTCCCTAGCTTGTCGTGCATTCTTTCCAAAAATTGGGACTTTTTTAAAACGTCGTGGGACGCGGGACAAATTATTAAAAATCGGGACTGTCCCGCCAAAAGCGGGACGTCTGGTCACCCTAACATACACCCATGAAGGCAAGCATCATCATACTGAGAACTGTAAAGCAGATGGATGGGTGATAACTGACTTAGTAGACTTGTGGAAACGGACTCCTAAACCAGCAGTGAGGGAAGTCTAGGAGTGACCTGATTTATACTTAAAATCTCCGACATGCTTAGGAAGTGGGAGCACAGGACCCATGGGAGCACGTGGCTAAAAACAAGTGCAGTGAGCTCTCCATCAACTGAAAGTCAAGCAACCGGCCCGACTTCCTGAAACATAGGGTCATCATAAGCCACCCTCTCTAGGAGACTTACAGCCAGGAAGGTGACTGTTATCACCAGAATGAATAACTGCTTAACGAACTCTGCCTGAAACTGCCATTCCATCCTTTGTTCTTCCGTAGAAGCCCCTTCTCCTTCCTCCCTTCCAGCTATTTAGTCGGAATATAAACCCCAATCTCTTGCTGCGCTGGAAACCATTTCATCTAATGGTTCCCATGAATGTCAACAAACTTAGTCTTTTCACCCAATCATCTGAACTCAAGTTGGAAGAGGAAGTGTTTCCTCCCAACAATGTCAACTCACGTAACCCTGGCAACTACCCCACTTGCCAGCTGAGGAAAGTGAGCCTTGAAGGGCTTCAGAAACGTTCCCAAGGCCACACAGTAGCTAGATGGCAGCCTGCGCTGTGAGTGGGTAGCATTTGAACATGGAAAACCACGGCCAATTCCCCGGGCCTGCTACGGACACAGCACCACCGTGTGAGAACAGCCGGGTGGCTGGTTCTGTCTCCCTCCTCCCCTGGGACGTTTGGGGCCCGGAGGGTAGGGCCGCAGCCTGGCCCAAGACCACTCAGTGGAAGGAGGCTTCAGAGCGCTCGGGTGACGTGTAGGAGCCGGCTAAGGCTGTGCTGTGTCCCCATTGTGGTCAGACTGCCTGTGAGAAGGAGAAGGGGAGGGAAGGGCCACCCGTAGGCCCATCAGGCGCCCACTCACAGGTGCTGAGGCGTGTCTGAGAGATGCTCTTGGACCCACGGCCATTCTGGTCATGACACCCAACACAGGTGAGGTTCTCAGGCACAAAACACGGGAGTCACCAGAGAGCGCTTCCCTACTTTCCTGGCCCCTCAGTAACCACCTCCCGCCTCGCTCTCCCCTCCAGCGAAGCTCACTGGACTGGACCTGAGTGAGAGAGACGTTTTTAAAGAATAACTCTTCATTTACTCACATTTATTCAGTAATAATAATGGTAACTACTCCTAAAAGCTCTATGACTTTATTATTAATACTGTGTGTGTGTGTGACACACATGTGATGACTGATCCTGAGCCCCCAGGTTGTCTCAGCACACCTGAATTATAGAAAACCAGTTGGGTCCACCAGGAAGGACAAAGAATGGCCACAAAAAGGGACTGTTTTGTGTCCTCTTTTCTCTCTATGGTTTCCCAGGTCTGACCTGTCTGGGCATATTCTCCTGACTCCTTTCCACCTTAAGCTGAAAAGGCAAATACCACCCCAGACCTATTACCCATTTTGCATAGAACTATGACCTGCTTTGCTAATCTTGAATACGGAGGGAAAAATGAGCTATGACCTGCTTTGCTAGTCTTGAATATGCAGGGAAATGACAGCAAAATAGCTATCAAGCTGCTGAGGTATGTCAGTGAAACCCAGATCAGATTTCAGTAACAAGGAGGGAAGCTTGACAGTCTGGAATGGAGCAAAGGCTCTACTTCTGAAGAGGCAGTTAGTTCCTCATCTGCCTGAACAATCGAATCAGTGGCCACGAGCTTACCCTCCAGGTGTCTTTGTCCTGCTGTGTCCTCTCCTCCCACAGTCAAAAGCATGATGATGGACTCTTTTCCTTTAGCAAATAAACTCTCATTATAAAGCAAGTTTATAAACTATTTGCTAAAATGAAGTCCTCTAAGAAAATTTGATTCGGTATCAAAACTCTAAGGCTGATATTTGGTATAGTTCGTAACTGATAGCATCTTCACATGGACCAGTTCATCTGACCTATTGCAGTTCCTGTTGCAATTGTGTCATAGAGGATACGGAATAAATTTCTTCCAAAAGAAGGCAAGTGTTCAGTTCTCTATCCTGGATGGGTTGTCACACAGGTCGAATCAGTTAGCTGATTAAACTTTCATAAGTCAGCTCACGGAGAAACATGTCTGGTATCCTCCCGAGCATATTAGAGTCGTACCTCTACTGACACATCCTGAAATTAAACTCGAAATACTCAAAAACTGGGTGATTTTTCTAAAGCGCTTTGACACCCTTGGAAACCAAAATAGACTCTGTGTTTCCCAGACCCATCAAGAATTCATTGTGCCTACGGGAGAGGCCCACATGGCTGGCCTTCTCCAGTTTCCCTTTGAAGAGACAATAAACAATCCCTCCCCCCAGAGAGGTGAGAATGAGTTTGCCTCTCAAGTTCAAAGGAGCTGGAGGTCAGGGAGCCTTAGGTAAAGTCTGTGGCTGAACTTGAAATCCATCCAACAGATATTGTCAATGTTGACTGTGCTTAAAAGACAGAAATCCCAAACCTAAAGGTCCTCAAGTTTCAGGGAAACTGAAGCACCTTCCTTATTTGCCTTTAGCAAGTCGCTGTTTTTAGTAGCAGCATGAAGCTTTCTTATGACTGAAGCGTTCTTGGCCATGAACAATTGTCTATTGAAACAGGGGCTGGCCGACTACTTGGTGAGTTTTCAGGAGCTGTCTTCTTGGAAGCCTTCCTCTCTCTTGCTTCCACTGAAGCCTGACCATCCCCTCTGTGAATTCTGCTTCCACTCGGGGCTCGCCTCTAAGCTCCACTGTGTCACATTGGGATTATCAGCTCAGAGGTCAGTTTTGAGTGGGAAGATCACTATTGACGGTATAATAGAAGACAGCAGGGACGGGAGACCAGATAAAGCTCTCATAAGAGAGAGGAAGGCTGGGCATTCGAACAAATGCAATAGTAGCTTCTATGGAGAGGAGATGACTCACTAATTGAACGGACATTTAGGACACAAAATCCACAGAATGTCATTATAGCTGTACGTGTCAACATGATGGAAAGGAATGGGGTGACATCAGATGAGAGTGGAGCGTAGGGCCACATCCCGAGGCAGGGAAGAGAGAGAATAGGGGAGAGGCCCTTAACTGAGCCCAATGTTGGACGTGCTGAGTTTGAGATTCTGGGGCAGTGGGGCAGCTCTGGGGAGCAAGACGGGAGTTCAAAGACAGACTAGAACAGAACACGCAGATTAGAGCTTGGTGGTCACCATGGTTGCTCACATTTCCATCAAGGACCCCGCCCTGAGAGTCAGAACTGATGTGCGGGTTGCTTTAGTTTTGGTGTTCATAATATCTGGATGAAAATGCTCATGAAAGCACTTCACTGGAGGGCTTAGAATATGTTTCCCAAGCTGGATGGCTCAGCGGGTTAAGCGCTTGCTTTGCAGCCCGGAGGATGGAGAATCGAATCCTGGCCCTGGCCCATGCGGCCCCATATGCTGAACTGGGGTGTGCTTCCCATGAAGGAGGCCCCCAGTTCAGTTCTCACCCCCTAATTCAGCCCCTGGCTTGAGGGGGCGGGCCTCCCACATGGGAGGCCCCAGCCCAGTTCCCGTCCTGTGTGGGCCCTGCCCACCTGTGTGGAACAAAACCATGTCGAAAACGGATGACTTACAACAATAGAGACGGCTCTGGGCCCTCCCCCTTCTCTCTGTCTCTCTGTCTGACAAAAACAACAAAATAAATCTTAAAAAAGAACATGCTTCCCAGTTCTGCAACTGCAGGGCAGCACCGACGTCAGCACGCGTGTGTTGGCAGTTGCCAGTCCATCGAGCTGAAGGGAAAGAACCTATGGTGTCTCCAGGAACACTGTGTGTCCTTCGTACGTTTAAGCCAAAGTCTAACTGTGCAAGTCTTGTGAAGGCGCTAATCAAATAGAGGAAAGTACAAAAATAATGATTGAAGGGGATGAATGAATAGAGCACTAAACTGCACTTTTCTTGGGCAGTGATTGGGACTTATTTCCATTTCCAATGTGGTCATAAGTGCATGAATAACTGAATCAGTTTTCACACACTAAATGCCCATGTGTGACTGACATCTAGAACCCACACCTCAGAAGCCCCTTTATGCCCCTTCTAGACAATTTCTGCCCAAGAACAGCCACTGCCCTGATTTCTAACAGCAAAGATGAATTGTCATCTTTGTGCATGTGTGTGTATGTTATGTAAATGAAATCATACCATATGTACTCTTTTGGCCAAATATTATAATAAATAAATACATTTCCAACCTTATTTGAGAAGATTAACACAATGCCTGCCACACAACGTGCATTAAAAGCCTCCTTGCTGAATTAAGTTGCACTGTGTCCACCTGGCCGGCAGCGGAGAGGGCAGACATCGGTGGCGAACCATTGAAATCAGCTTCAGTTTTCTTGTAGAGCAGAGCACAGAACTCTCACACGGGGAAGCCGTGTGCACAAACACGCTAATTCATTATTGAGGTCCGGAATGAATAATTAACCCCTGGAAACTATCCACAGCCAGGGCTGTCTGTCACTGCCGCAGAAGAGAAAGTAACCTTCCTAAATTGTGTCCTTCGTCCCTCTCCTCACCTCTTTGCCTTTGTAGCTCTTTGGGGACGTGGTTCTCATTCTCATTCCGTCCCCCATTTACGGTTGGACCTCAAAATGAGTCACTTAAACTCAGTTAATGGCTTGAGATTCCCCAAAGGAAGAGGCGAAGGCACCCGAGCAAGGAAGCGCAGTGAGGAGACAGCCCAGCTCACTGGCCCAGGTGACTGGGAGCTGATCAACTTGCCACCTTGGAGAAGAATAAACTAGCCTCTGCTTTTGAGGAATGAACACTCTCCAGCCCCCAGTACGTGAAGGTAAGTGAAACAAGATGCACGTTTACAGAATGAATCAATGGTGGAGTAATTACATTTTTCTAGGATGGCCACTGGCTTTCTTTAACAGAGTGAGCACCCCCCAGAGACTTTGAAGAAGATAAACTTCAAAGATTAGATTTACATGCAGTACTCCAATCGCAATCGGAGAGAAAAAGGAACATGTCGCTTGTCGCCGAGAGTGACAGGCCAGGAAGCAGAAATATGGACGTTCACAGAGGCTGCGATTTGCCCCCACGAGACTGAAAGTGCCCTCCCGATGCCCAAGCCTGAGTTGCCGAGGGAGGAAACCCATGCACAGAGGTGACAAACCCTGTGGGAAAGCTCCAGAAGGGCCCGGGGTGGATGACTCGCCTCTACTACAACAGAGCTTAGAGCAAGCGCATCTCAGTCATGGTCACAGTGTCCTAACGTTCTCCTAGGGGACCAGGCTCAAACATGACCTTGAAGATATTACATTGCCTAATTCTTCTCTGGGATAGAGCCCGGCTGGCTGACGGGTCGGACCTCACATTTGGTTGCATCCTCTTCTCAGACGCAGGCCCGCACAGTGGCTTCTACAGGCACCAGGAGAGAGCCTTTGGGTCCGCACCCACCTGGCTACTCAGCACCGTCTGTGCCCGTTCTGGGTAACAGCAACAACGTACCGGCACTTCAGTCACCCCTGAGAAGCTCTGAGCTCCGCGCACAGGGGCTGCCCACCTTCCACCTAACACTCCTAAGTGACGGATGAGGCAGGCTTCCCGCCCAGCCGCGCGCTCCAGGAACCTCAGTGATGACCGCAGCGCGTGCATTTGTTATCCTGAGACACGGTTTACACACGCCATGACTCGCAGGACAACTCAATAAATATGCAGAATGATCAAACCCTGAAATTGGAAGTAATGACTTGCAAATGAATAGCACAGAAACTGCTATTTCTCAATGTCTGGAGAGGAAAATGAAGCCATTAAAGAGTCGGTTTGAAAACAGCGGTATACTATTTAAAAGAACAATCCTGTCCAATTTGTAACAAAATATTCCAGTTGAATTGTACCCACCTTGGGGACCAGGATGTTCTCAATGGTCCCCTGACAATAGCACAGTCCCCATAAGTATAATAGCAACATGGTTGAGATTTTCATTCATTCATTTGTCAAGTCTACTGCAATGAGTAGCTCCTCCCAATGACTATTTGAGAGAAATGAGGTCAGTCCCAATCTCGGTATTTCCTTGTCAATTTGTTCCTCATGTTGCAATTGTTTAAGGGAAGTAATGGGAGGGTGGCAGTTGTCTTCCGTTAGACTTAAGTCATGGGATAAAGGCCCAGGGTTTTTGAAACGATAACTCATGCTTTATGGACTGACACTGAATACTTATAGCTCTTGGTTTGCATTAATGTTTATGTTTAATTGTTCTGTCTTTGGAAGGGATGCTTAAGAAGCAAAGATGATACAGTAAAATGCCAGGCACAGTGCTTGAAGCAGTTGTAGTGTTCAGGGAGTGCTGGTTCCCACAGTGGTAATCTTGTGTTACAAATGGGGAGCTGTGGGCCCAGACGTGCAACTGTCTAAACCCATACAATTAAGTAGCGACAGGTTTGCCCAAATCCCCCAATACATGCTACTCCCGCCCCACAATTATATTTATTCTGGTAAGGTAACTCAAAATCGATAGCGTCTACTACACCGCAGTTTTCTTACATCATAATGATAGTGCTTTCGATGCGTCAGCATGCTGCTGACCAACCTGTCTGTCAACACAAAAATCAATCAGGAGCTGAACTGGGGGACCAGGAAACGTTACTCCCACCCTATCATAGGTGAGGACCCTGTTTCAAATGCTGGATGGATGCTTGTGAAAATATCCCTGTGAAGATGGCAGATTACCCAGTAAAAAGAGTGAAAGAGCAAGAGCGAGTGAAAGGGTGAGCGAAGTTGGACCTCAAAAGAATTTTCTGTCCTCTTCCATCACGCCGGGACAACTTGCATCAGAGAAATTTCTTGTTTCAAAATTGCAAAGGGTATTAAAATATGTCCTCTTGAAACAGAAACTTGGAAGCCCCTGGTTCTGAAATAAAGCTGTCGGGAAATTCAACTAGACTCAAAGCTTGTTGAGGACAGAATCCCCATTCCCCTCACAGCCTTCCTTCTCAGACTCACACACGGCTTTGAAGCCAACCAGATGGGAAAGGAATCCTCCAAGAGAACGAAAGGGCCCCAGAGGCTCAGAACCAGCGTGTGCTCTCGGATCCCCCAAGGACAGCCGGAAGCTGCTGGGGGCCATGGGCTGGGGTAGGTGATCCCCGTGCCCGCTTTCCTCAGCTGCCATCGCCTCGGTTTCCAGATGTAGCAGCCGTCACGCCAGCCAATCCTTCCTTGTTGTCTCTAATACCATGATGCAGCCCATTGTTGACAAGAGCACAAAACATACTGTGCCCTGCCTCCTGCATGTTTTCTGGTTTTGGTCTCAAAGTGGTGGACGGTCCTCTTCGTTCCTCAATGCTAGGTGGTGGACTAGGAGCAGGAGTGATGTGGGGAAAGGGGGGGAGGGTCTTGTAGCTGCAGAAAACCTTTGTTCTTCTCCAGCAGAGGCTCCAGTTGACTTTCATCAACTTCAGGGATTTGTACAGGGCTCTAGGAGGGTCCCAAATCCCTTAAAATCATATGCAAGACTGTGCATCAGTGCATAGGTGGGAAAGAGGTTCTAGCTATCAGAAGGTCTGCTACTGCTTAAAAAACGGGGGAAGCCGGGATGGCTCAGCAGGTGAAGCATTCATTTGCAACCCCAGCGTCCAAGGATCGAATCCCAGCCCCGGCCCTGCGGACCCATATGATGAACTGAGGTGTGCCCCCAGTTCAGTTCTCACTGGGGCAAGCTTCCTATGTGGGAGGCCCGCGGCCCAGTTCCTGCCCTGCACAGCCCCATGCCCACCTGTGGAATGAAACTATGTAGAAAACAATTGATGTGCAACTAGGGAGACTGCTCTGGGCCCTCCCCCTTCTCTCTGTCTCTCTCTGTCTCTCTCTGTAAAAAATAATTTTTAAAAATAAAAATAAAGAATCACTGCTTCCTTAAAGCTTTTCTTAACTCTAAAGTAATAACGTAAAAGGTTGTGATGAACATTGAGGTACATGTATCTTTGTGGATTAAGGTTTTCAGGTTTTTTGGGTAGATACCCAGTAGAGAGATGGCTGGGTCATATGGTAATTCCATTCCTAGTTTTTTGAGGAATCTCCACACAGCCTTCCATAGTGGCTGTACCAGTTTACATTCCCACCAGCAGTGTATGAGGGTTCCTTTTTGTCCACAGCCTCTCCAGCACTTGTTATCCCTTGTCTTGTTGATTATAGCCATTCTAACAGGTGTAAGCTGGTATCTCATTGTGGATTTTATTTGCATCTCCCTAATGGCTAGTGAAGTGGAGCATTTTTTCATGTATCTGTTGGCTGTTTATATGTCTTCACAGTGTCCAAGTCATGGAATCAACCAAAGTGTCCTCTGATAGATGACTGGATAAAGAAGTTGTGGTACATTTACACAGTGGAATCCTACTCAGCATTGAGAAAAGATGAAATACAGCCATTTATGACAACATGGGCGGACCTTGAAACCATCTTATTAAGCGAAATAAGTCAGACTGAAAGAACCAAGAAACATATGACCTCACTTACAGGTGGAATATAAAACTGAAAGGAACAAAGAAACAAAGACTCATGGACACAGTCACTAGGTTAGTGGTTACCTGAGGGTGAGGGGGGAGGTGGGTGGGAGAGATGGGAGGGGGAGTAGGGAGGGGGCATCAAACACACAGTGATGGAAAGTGAGCTGATTCTGTGTGGTGAGCACATAATGCGACATATAGACAATGTCATGTAGAATTGTACACCTGGAAACAATGTAATGGATATCAATTAATGTCACCCCAATAAATTTAACAAATAAATAAATAACGAGAAAGGTTGAATGAGGTGGATTTTGTAAGAAGATTTTAGTCAAATGTAATAACCCTCGGGTATCTGGTTATTGAAGAAGAATATAGAAGGAAAGATTTGCTTTAAGTGTTCAGGATGTTGAACCGTTAACATGGCTGAACATATGAACACAGCTGATTCACTTCAGCAAATACTTCTTGAGTGCTAGCTCCACTAGACATATAAAGCTCGATAGGACCTCATCTCTGACGTCCAGGGACTATCTTCGATGGCAGAGTAGATACAAATAGCTAAGGCACAAAGAAGAGAACTAACCCCGCTGCGGTCCACAATATGAATTGACATGAGAAGACATTGAAGAATTGGGAGGTCCCTTTGGGTTGTTTGAGAAATAAGGATATGAACTCGTATGGTGGCAAAGAAAGAGGAGACAATGGATAAATTGTGATCTAAAAATAGATTTGTTTCATTCATTTATTTTTTTTTTTCACTCTTGCTTTCATACATCTCTTTTATTGCATCAGGTACTTGTTGGAGATACTCAGCAAAAAATGAGTAGAGTATCTATCTTCTCGGAGGAGCCCCAATCAATTCCTTCAGTTCAGCTACTCAACAATTATTCCCACTCCCTAAGGGTGGTCACAGCCTCCTTCGAGAACCATTCACCCTACATCCTCTCAAATTCCACTTCCTAGGCTGATCCAATCACATCTTATTTTCTTGACAGTGGCCCCACTTCTGTCCCTTGGCTGTACTCCAGCTCTCACGTCCCGCTTCACTTCTCAGTATACTTCCTACCTCCTGTTTGGGGTTAGGAGGATTTCATGAGCATTTGGTAAATTCTTGCCTCGTCCAGCTAAGCCCCGTGGTTTTGGCAACTAGGCCCAGTCCTCATGGCTTCTTCCCTTCCCTCTAGACAGCCCAGACTCAGACACTCAGCATCCAGCCATGAAACAGGCAGGTATAAACTAATGAAGATGCAACGTCACCACGCTATTCTTATAGGTCGAGTAATATGCTCTGCGGCGCACAGAAGCGGGAGTGGAGTCAGGTGAGTCCAGCAGGGCTCAGCATTAATCAAACCACCTGCCTAAAGGAGCATCCATCGGGTTAAGTCAGTAAGAATTCATCCAGATGATTAAAGGGCCACCTCTTGGAACCATAAAGAATTAGAACTGGAAGGGGCTTTAGACTTCATCAAATTCAGCCTTGGCATAACAGAGGCACCTGAGTGTAAGGCCCACAGGGAGTTTTGACATATTCCTACCTGCCCAGTGCATTTTTCCAAAAAGCACACTGCTACACGACAGTTCAATTATAAATGAAAAGAAAAGAGGTGTGTCACACTGTTTCTAAAACTGTCAGGATGGACCACGTCTTGGATATATTTCTGTGATCTCTCAGAGTCCTCAAGACACAGACGTACTTCCTTACAGACTCCAGAGGAAACAGCAAGGTCAAGGGCAAAAACAGAGCTGAGAAGAGGTGACACAGGCCAGACAGACCTGGGGTGTGCCCATTGTATCGAACCAGTAAGACAGACACAAGTTTGCCTAAGAACCCCGCAAAGACGAAGTTGAGATTTCCATCGGGTGAGTGTCTATGAGTCGAGATCCATCCTGCTCCAACTGCGGTCTGGGACCCAGTGGTACCAGAAGGCGAGGGAGCGTGCTGGGCCCACGGCGTGCCAGGCCCCACCTCAGCCCCTCGAGCCTGAATCTGTGCTCTAACAAGACCCCCCTGGAGATCCATGAGCACCCCAATGCTTCAGAGCAAATGACCAATGGCTTACCTTGGCTTTTTACCCCAAGTTCAATTACATTGATTGCTAACGGAAATAGAAAACTAGGACAAATGAAACTCATGTCACACACGATGAGGGTATGTAAGGAAGCACACGAGAGAATCAGAACAAGATCACAGGGAGAGTTTTACACGGGAGCAGAGTGCATACCTTTAATGACTAGTTCCCTCGGAGTTTTCACCAGTTGTTTTGATTTGTACACTGCGTTGCGAAAAGGCTGGTGTTTGCAATTAGGTGGCTTTGACTGCTGGGGACCAATGATGAGGAGCTTCTGCCTACAGGGCAGGAGAGCTACCTGTGCTCAAAGCGCATATTTCTCCCAGATGAGAGACGAACATCCCCTTTTTAAAGAACACAAAGTGTACTGTGCTGCCTGATGAAATTCCTGGCAAACCAAGTCGTTTTTAAAAAAGTCATTTTAAGGAGTAAGTATAAAAATGGGATAGCAAACAAATAAGCAGAAGTTGAGTGTGAGCTGGCATCATGTGGGATGTAGTTTACATGGGTACTTAACACACTTCCCGATGCCAGGGACGGACGGAGACAGACGCTCGGATCCTGGATGTACCTCCGTAACCCGTACAGCTTAAAGCTTCTGAATCCCAGCGAGGCCGCTTGAACCACTGACAGGCCATAAATGCAGCCTAGTGGCTTTTCCCATGGGCAGTCGGAGAAGCGGAAAATATTTCAAGCCATTTGGGCATGCTTGCGTAAGCCTTTTGTGGAAATTCCTGCACGAACAATTTGCAATTAAAGTGAAAGTGAGTAAAAATAGAATGACCTCCCATTTCCACAACAATGACTATGTTTTGTGGACTCTGCTAATGTGAACGTGCTTTACATGTGACCTCATACATAATAACAAGAAACCCAAATCACCGACTTCCCGCATTCCTAGCAGTATAGAGTATAGATCAGGGAGTAGGTTCCTGGTGTGGCATTAATGACAATCTTTAGCTAAAACTTAAGACATGGCTGCATAAAATGTAAACAAGTCAACAGCCAAGTGAGGACAGAAAAACACGTTCTCAGCCCAAATTAGAGTTATAAATGCCCATTATCTGTAACATATGTGGTCTCCCAGTCTACCTGACATGAAATTCCCACACTTTTTAGTCACTCCCCAATTTAGCATTAGCTGCTGCATAGCTGGGATTAAGAATACATTTTTTTATTAATCTAACAAAAGCTTCCTCAGAAAGTTATCTTGCAAGATGGAAAAATACGTACTGTACTAGACAACAAAATATGTATATTTCTATATTTAATACTGTGAGTGATTTGTGTTCTTTCCTTCCATAGCTTGTATAAATAAGAATTCAATGTTACCTGGAAAAAAGTTTTGAGAATCGCTGTGTGAATATCATTATGCCATAATTCCTCCAAATATGTCTGAGATGCCATCAGATAGTTACAGGTTTCTGCTGGAATGCTAATACTCTGTGATTAATGTGTAGAGTGTTTATGTCATTGGATGACTAAAAAATCTCCACCAAAAGTTTTCTGGGGAAGCTGGGATGGCTCAGCGGGTTAAGCACTCGCCTTGCAGCCCCAGGGACCGAGGATCGAATCCTGGCCCCGACCCGTGTGAACCCATCTGCTGAACTGGGCTGTGCTTCCCATGCGGGAGGCCTCCAATTCGGCCCCCAGCTCAAGGGGTCGTGCTTCCCATGCAGGAGGACCTCCGACCCAGTTCCCACTCTGTGCGGCCCCTGCCCACCTGTGTGGAATGAAATTATGTAGAAAACTGATGATGTACAACTGCGGAGACTGCTCTGGGCCCTCCCCCTTCTGTTGCTCACACACACACAACCTCTCTCAAAACAATAAAATAAATCTTTAAAACGTGCAAATGCTTGTACACACACCTCAGTTACATAATATGCAGTAAAGAAAAGAAGAAAATGACTTTAGAGTTTATGTCTAATGGGCTTTGAGCTGTAGAAAATAATGCTTTCCAAATCCTCCACTAGTGAAGGCTGTTGATGAGTAAACATAACATCCACTACATCCACCCAGTCCAAGTCCATTATGTTTATGCTTAGAAAGTCCATTTGTCAAAGGTTTGGAAAATTGCAATGAAAGTGGGACTCAGAACCCAATTTACATTTTGGAATATATGACTAACACTAGTTCTTTCCCTTTCATCATTTAGGTCCTCGTTCTGTGCTGGAAAGATTGCTGTTTCCTCCCATGGTGGCTCGTTTGTTATTCGTCTATCTTCCCTGTTGCTATGTTGCTGATCCTGCTCTTAAGACGAGCACATTTGCTTGAATCACATTTCAAGCCACTTGTGTCCATTAATGATGTAGATTATTTTGACATTAGTCAGTTCTGAAGCAAAGCATGCTCTAGACAGGCTATCACTTACCCATAGAAAGAAAAAAAAGAAACATTTCAAGTAGCTTATGACTAAGTTATTAGAAGCAAATCCTCAGAAACAGCAAAACAGAGCATCCAGAATCACTCCACTTTCATATGGAGAAGAAAAAAAAAAAAGACAAAGGCATCTTATGGTTGTATTCAAAAAAAGATCAGAGTCAAACTTTGAACAACTTCTCGGACCCTTTCCCACTTAAAATTCCCTGTGTCTTATAGATTCGTTAAACTGCAATAACTTCAGATTTAGCATTTGCTATAAAATAAATTGTTTCCTGGAGCACAACTTATTAGTGGTTATAGTAGAACAAGAAAGAGTTTTGCCAGACATCTCTAGTTGCAAATTGTTTTATAAAAAGTTCCAATGATCAGTTTTAGGTGTTTGTTTTGCTCCACTCTAAAATTTCAGTTCACGATGAAATTTGTTGGAAAGGTTACAGCCATATTTTTAACACCAGTCTATCAAGGTCAATCTTAGATTTTAAAAATATGAACTACTTTGGCATATTTTGTTTCCAATCTGTATCTGTGCTGTTCTGACTCATTTTTTCCAAGAGTTTAGATGGAGGCATTGGATTATGTATGTATGTGTAGAGAATTCAGCTGAAACATAGTGTGTGTGTGTGTGTGTGTGTGTGTGTGCAATGCTTTTTTCTACAGGGCAGAAAATGACCTCCTAGTTTCAAATCATTACAGTCAGAGTTCTAGGAAAGCGGTTATCACATCATTCGTTGTCCTTCTTCTACCTTTCATGATCTCCTCATTGTTTCCTTTATTATCCATCCATCAGTTTGCTCTACTCACTTGTCAAATACTTTTCTTTAATGCGTACAGGGCCCTTTAATGTGGACAGAACATGTAGTTTATAAGAATAATATCTACGTCACATTTTGATGCGCCTTATCCCCTACATGGAGTATCTTCACTCCAAGCATTAACATTAATACTTTAGACTCAAGCAGTTTCTACAGTAGCAGCTTCCCCACTTTCATGCAGGCTGGTTGGTCTACTGGCTTCTCATAAATTGTGGCTACTGTGCTGTACACCACTGAGCCATGGACCAGGGCCACAGAGCAGGAGGGAAGCTTCATCTGTACTTACAGCCACTCCCCACTGCTCACGTGACCCCCTGAGTTCCACCTCCTGTCAGATCAGCGGCGGCATCAGATTAACTGTGCAATGATTTCATTATATATAACAATGTAATAATAAAAAAAATAAAGTGCACAGTAAATGTAATGTCCTTGAATCACCCTGAAACCATCCCCCTTCCCCAACATCCTGTGGAAAAATTGTCTTCCACAAAACTGGGGCCAAAAAAGTTGGGGACCACTGCTCACATGTCATGCCACATGCATCGTCATGAGCTTTTGAATCGTAACCCAAAGTGCGAAATAACTTTGTATTAAGAGTGAGTACTGTATGACACCATTTTATTGATGGGAGAAAAGAGATGTGATATGGAATTTAGTTATCTGAGTTCTGTAGCGAAGCAGGTATTTTGCAGACAGCCCGCAGAAGAATAAACAAAATTACACACAATTTTCATTAACACAAAGGAAAGTTTCTGAAGATCAGTAAAAAATGAAGAGTTAATGATACTCGTATTTAAGACTTCAGTTACCTCAGCAGCGGGCCTTCTCCAAACCGTCGTGGGTGGCCAACACGACTACAGAGTCAAAGCCGAAAGCTACCCTGCAATGTCACCACAAAGCAGAGAGGAGAAATGAAAAGTTTAATTAAAACGACCTCTTCAATGATCTAAAAGATCAACTCTGCCATTTAATTAAGTTGTAGACGTTTTGGAGCACTGAATATTTAAGCGACATGTCTTACTTCTCAGATACTCTCTGTCTGATCCTGGCCTCTCCCTCCCCAAGTCCAAAGCCAAGCAGACCGTGGCTGTCTCTTCTCTCCTCAAGGCAGCTACTCAGGGCTCTACAGTTCCGCTCGCTATTCCCCTTCCAGGCCTTGAGGAGCTGCAGCGAGGCCACATTCTTCTCCTCTTTCTCGTCCATGGGGCTTCTCACTAGACCTTTTGTGCATTGGGGAATGGCCCCCAAATCCAGCCTTAAAAAGGTCACAGGAGTCAAGCTGTGCCCAGTGTGCCTGGAAGATTTTAGAGGTGCAGACAGAAGGGTAGTGGTGGGATTTGCAGACCCTCTCTCTTGATATGTTTTCACTCTCACCATCCTAACACTGAGATAGGCAGACCCTGAAAAGCTAAGATTTCTCTCTGGATTTAGCAGAGAGCTGAGGCTCCTTTCTCTCTGAGAGCAAGAATACAGTTAGGATGTCTGGTGATGATTTTCCTATTCTCTTGACTCTCCACACTCACTCATGGGAGAGGACCCTGGTCTGATCCGTCCTAGGCCAGTGGGGGTGGGAAAGAGGGGCTCCCGATTAGATACCTGCAGCCTCTCATTTTCCCATCAATTGATCGAGATGTAGTCGATGCGTCTGAAACCTAATGCATTTTATTATATTATATGCTTCTCCACTGACCTAGATCCCCAAATGCCTTCCATTTAAACAGCCGGTCCTCATAGTCATGACTGTCCATGGATGTAAGTGGAGAAGGGGGTTAAAGGCTACTTAAAGGCTCAACTACCCGAAGTAACACGCTCCCATGAGTCTGCCCCCATATTTACCATATATTTACATATTTAAGATGATACTTTTGTCTAAAACTGCTAGACCAAAAATTGGGGGTCGTCTTATACATGGGGCATCTCATACATGGAAAAACACAGTCTATACTATCAATACTGAAGAACCTCTGAAACATGCTAATTGTTTCTCATTCGCAAATTATCTTACAGGAGCAAACATCTAAATGGAAGAGCTGGCAAAATATAGAGCTTGATTAAGAAACCCTGAGAAAATACTAGGGCAAACCTCAAGTGAATACAGGAATAACTCAGAGCAAAAGGGAAAGTTACCAAAAAAAAAAAAAAAAAGAACCTTCTATGCCAACCAGTGGATGTGTCCTCACTGTAACAAGAAAGTGTTGACATTCCCAGAGTCTGTGTTAAGTAACTGAGACAAAACAATTTTTGTTGAAAATAAAACTGAAAGCAAAGTAAAGCAGAAACAATACAATCCTGAAACAAACTGACCTACATATTACATGCCCATTAAGGAGTGAAAAGAGAATAGGAAAAAACATCACTTAATTATAGCTATGTAGGGTTCTAATAAGTAATCACTGGCAAATGCATTGATAATATTTCTAAAAGACAAAGAGTGTAAGTCTAGGGTGCATATGCTTGTTCCTGATGAAAACAAACTGACTGGACATTTTTTCCACATTTTTCCTTTAAGCAAAACACGTCCATTTAATGAAAACCTTTCAGAGAGCCTCAATACATAAAACAGTTGAATCTGATTGAATCTGGTCGTGAGGAAAGCCCAGAGCACTACCCACTGAGCTTCCCCACCCTCCCTGGCACTCCATCTTCCCCCACCCCCCACAAACCCCTGGACTTCACTTTAGGTGGCCCCTAAAACCACTCAACTTACGAGTAAGGACACAGTGAGCATGAAGCCATAGATCTTGAATTCATTCCCAATGTTTGCTTAGTGACTTGATCCATCATCGATGTCTCCTCTAATTAACTAGAAGTGCTTTAAGTATCAGAATGCAAGTCAGCTGGGGACTCTGATTTCAGTTTTTCTATGTCTGGCTCAGCTGCCATATACGTGCGACATTGTAGGCTTGAGTCCTAGCTGAGCAATGGTTGCAGCCCTGGCCCAGCACAATGGTGGGGAGAGGGCAGGGAGGACAAGGGAATCTGTAAGCATTTTTCTACTCATTTTCCAGAGAAGCCAGGGCTGGAGGTGAAGGAGCCGTAGTTCCAGGGCTTCTCAGTTGCTTAGAACCTTCCCACGATCCCAGTCAACAAGCATCACCGGCCCCAAGGGTGTTGACGATTAGTTATGGGGCACACTTGACCTGTCTTCAAATCTTACAGCTGATATGCGAAAGAATCTGATAGAGGTTCTTCCAATCCAAAAAGTTTACATGACATGACCAACAACATGCTGTGTGACCAAAATAAACGGTTCTAACGATCAATAATAAAAAAACAAGTTTCCATCAGCCACGCTAGAGGAAAGACTGAATTATCTACTATCATTATAAAAAAACGACACTACGAAATCATGATAATACAATGAAACAATTAAAAAGTATTCAGCCAAAAGATGTGGAGCAAGAGGCATTATTAGAAAGGTACACTGGGCAGTTCAGCAATAAAGAATATGGCGATAAATTGTATGGTGCTCTGGTTATTTGCTCACATTTTTAAACTTTAAAATTGGTTGTGATTTCTTTCCACATTCTAAACCAATATTCATTTTTGTTCTGACTGTATATATGACATTGTGTACTCTTTTTATTATTAAAGATGGTGGCAAAAATTATGCAAGCTGTCGGCTCCACAAAGCCTGGATCTGCACCTGTCTGCCAGCAGAACAGATGAGGGTAAACTACCCTGGATGGAAAAATCAAGGGGCAGAGAGCAGGACTCTTAGTCCTGATCACATTCATAACCAAGGTCAGGTCACCCCCACTCCACTCCAGCCTTCTGGATCCTTTACTGCTCACTTGCATGATGTACAGGACTCGGAAAAAAAGACTGGTTATAATGGGGGTTTCCTCTGCAGTTGCGTTCTGAGAGTTACTGGCTGGCTATTGGAATAAGTTGGGAAATAAGCGGTTGCAAGGGATCATCAGAGCTGAACGGTGTAAACCAGGGGGTCAGAGAGAAGAATTCAGCCTCAGATCTGGCCGTTAAAACCTTCCAATTAATGTTCCCTTTATTCTACCAGAGAAGATGATATGCACATTGTTTCACCGCAGACGCCTAGAGGAAGTGACTTTGGAAAGACGCTGAGACCTAGGAAGCACCTATTAGTTTCTAGAAGGACAATACGCCCAGAGCAGACAAGGGGCTTACAAACGCACAAACGCACAGGGATCTGGGGCCTTGGAGGGTTGGAAGCTCAGAGAGAGAACAGCCCTGGCTGGCCTGCTGGTGAGGACGGTGCGGGCAGGGGGCTGTACAGTGACCAGTCAGTGACATCCCGAGAACTTTGCTCTGTCACCTGCCCAACCACACGCGGTGACCCTGCTCTACCCGTCTTGTCGCAACTCAAAAAGCATTTAGTTCCAAGAGCTATGACTGGACATCCCAGGAGCAGGGATCGCGGAGACCCTGGCGTGGCCCACAGCTCTGCGCCTCTTCCTCTCCTAGGAAGGCGCTTTCTTTTGTTTTTGTTTGTTTGTTTGTTTGTTTTGATTGCTTACCAAGTGGAGTCAACGGCTTTCCCAGATGCCCTGCACTCAGACAAGGCTGCGCACCCCGCCCCCGGCCCCGAAAGCGCCAGTGAATTTTAATGCACATGGAAAACGTTAGGAATGGCTACAGGAAATCAGGGAATTGTGAGGGCAGCCTGGGGCTCTCAGGCCTCTTGTGTCTCTGTAAACGCAGTCCCTGCTAAGCCGCACATGGACCGAAATGTAGCTCAGCCTCTTCCGTGACGCCAACCCTCAGGTGAAGGCCGGGACGCAGGCGCGGGGGTGTGGAGGGCTGGCCCGGGAAGCACTGTCGTGCGCCACACATAAAATACAGTCACACTAACGACAGCTGATGAGCTACACAGGAAAAAAAAGGTTGCAAAAAAATCTCATCATGTTTTAAGAATCTATGCTGGGCCGCAGGTTGGACACTCCTGGTTGAGACCGTTGAATCTCAACCTTGGATGAGTGATCCGGGAGGTGTGTAAAAGCGGCCCACACCTGGCTCCCTCCCAGGCCAAATAAGTCGCCCTCTTAAGCTGGGACCGAGCACGGGCATGTGTGAAAAGCAGGTCGAGGTATCTTCCTGCTCAGAGAATTAGATCGGGGATGCTCAAAGCCCTTTTCTTTGAAGTTCCACTCAAGAGCCCTGGCTTCGGGTTGCCTATTTTGGGGAGATTTTAAAAAGTCCAACGCCCCCAAGTGCACCCTGTATCCATTCACCCAGAATTTCTGAAGGAACCAGGCATCAGCCATTTTCAGGATTTCTCAGATGCTTCCGAAGTATAGCCGCGTCTGAGAACCAAGGAGCTTAGCGATAACAATTCAACCCAAACAACAGGACCTGAGTCGGAGCTTCCAAGCCAGGGACAGCAGAGTTTGGCTCGGGCTGCGTTGGTGGTATTAACAAATCTAAAGATAGAACCTGTCAACCAAAGTGGAGGGGAGGGCCTGCATGGACAGAGAAAGCGGCAGGATTTGCCAAGGGAGGTAGGTCATGGGCCGGCTCACGGGAACGTCCTGTCCTATCTGTTCGGCAGGTGCACCCCCCAAAAAGGAGACGAAGGCATGAGCTCAAGACAATCTGACGCCCTGTGATGTGAAATCCATCCCTCTACTGTCCCCTGTGAAGGCTGTGTACTCAAGCTGCGTCCTCGTTATCCTTTGTCTTCCTATTGAGTTTCCTACTGGGAGAGAACGTGCTAGTCAAGGTGACACAAGTGTGCACACTGCTCAGCTCTTCTGCCTCATTGCAAATTAATAATTTGTCATTTTGGTTTATAGAGTAGTCTCTGGAGAGCGTGACAGACGTGACTCTGTCCCTGAGAACCCGATCCACGCTAGCAGGATGACAAAGTCCAGTTTCCAAGTCTGCAAATCAATGTCACCCAAGTGGCACCGCCTCAGGATTCCCGGGGCTTAGCACCGAGCCTTTTTCCTGGTAGTTCTCTACCAGGCTGAGCGGTCCCAGAAGACAGAGGTCAGCGTTTTATGCATCTGTTTATCACTGACGCCCAGCTTAGTGCTGGGACACCATAGTCAGGGGTCACCGTCTAAGTGTGTACAGCCATGTCGGCGGCACAGGCGTTAGAACAGTCCTGGGTGTCCCCACGGAGCCAGGTGCCGTCTTGTAGGTACTTGTCTTAGGGAATTCAGGGGTGCTAGGGGAGGGATGGACATGTCTGGGGCAGAGGAGGGCACTGGGAAGGCTCAGGTAGTGACATTTTACCAGTCAGTGCAAAGGTATTTTGACATTTTAACAGCTGGTTGATAGAGCATAGCCGGCCTGTAACAGCTGGAGATCAGCTTTGCTTGAAGGTAATAAACACTAGTTGGTTAAATGCGTAGCCTTCACTCAAGCAGCCTTCCTATGGTTGGTGGTCCTCCATCGTCTGCACACCCACAGCAAGTGACAAAGACGTTTCTTCCCAGAGCTCCTTGCCCCCAGACCCGTGCGGAGAGCATGGCTCAGCACAGACTTGGCGTTAGCTCCCGGAGCCTGGGCAGCTGGTTGGGCCTGGGGTCCAGGACATGCTGCGAGAAGAGAAAGGATTAAGAATACAAAGCTCAGGGCTGCTTTAGTTTTCATTTAAAAAGACATCACAGAGGCCCATGTCTTTTGCAACTAGGCTACTCCCTCGGCAAAACCGTTGCTCTTTGCGCGGCATTTGAAAGCTGTTGTTCTCCTGTGGAAGCAAAAGCCCATTACTCTACAATTTGTGGCAAGAGGATCGCAGAGGAGAACAAACCATCCGATCCCCTTGAAAGTGGGAGGGACCGTGATTCCCCGACAAGACAACTGTCTCGGGACCGCGGCTCTAGCATTCCGCCCTAACTCTACATTGGACGTTCTGGGATGAGTGATCGCTGGAACATTGTCACTTGTCCATTTCCTGCCTCGGGGCACCTTAAAGGCATCAGGGCGACCGGTGGAATTCCTATTCCATCTAGAGTTCTTTATGGTTAATTGTGTGGATATCGTTAAATATAAAAACATGTCAGGTCCTAGCTCATGGGGCTGTCCAAAGTTTTGGCTTTTCAGATCCGGTCTCTGCCTTTTTGACTCCCTTACCCTCACACTGCCCAACCCCTACCCTCCTAAATGTTAGTGAACTGTGTCTTCTTGTGCTAGGGGGAAATCTAACCTAGAGATGTATGTAGACAAGGTAGGTGTCCCTCCCCAAACAGTTTCTACTCTCACTAGTACGCACACTATTTCACAGCCTGTGTGGGCATATGTTGAGGAGGAGGGTTATTTGGTTCTTGCGAGCAATCAGGAAGAGATATCTAAACAGAGGGTTGGACACCAGTTACGTCATGGTACCAAAATATATCCAGAACTACTGAGGATGGGCCACAGCAGCAAGACTCACTTTCTGGGCATCTCAGAAAGCTCTTGGCTGACACAGACACAGAAAGGCTTGCATTAACCCAAGGCTAAAAAAAAAAGAAAAACTGGGAAGCCGGGATGGCTCAGAGGGTTAAGCGCTCGCTTTGCAGCCCCGGGGACTGAGGATCAAATCCTGGCCCCAGCCCGTGTGGACCCATATGCTGAACTGGGGTGAGCTTCCCATGTGGGAGGCCCCCAGCCCAGTTCCCACCCTGCGCAGCCCCCACCCACCTGTGTGGAATGAAACCATGTTGAAAACTGATGACGTGCAGCTATGGAGGCTGCTCTGGGCCCTCCCCCTTCTGTCTGTCTCTCTCTGTCTCTGTTTCTCTCTGTCAAAAATCAATAAAATAAATCTTTTAAAAAAAGGGAAACCTATTTTATCTAAGTGCCCAGAGCAAAAGCAGCCCATGGTCCCAGGGCTGCCAGCGTGCCCTTGTGCCCACTGGTTCAATGGGCAGAAGTGAGAATGTTCATAAACACCCTCATGAAAGCAAGTGGCTGGATAGTCATTAACATATGCCATTAGCATCTGTCCCTGTGGCCAGACATGGCACAGAGGCTGAAACCTTACATACAAATGAGTGTCTGCTCAGGCCACGTGGGGAAGCAAGAGGGACCATGTCATTGTGAGTGGCTGGTGGTCTCAGCAACATTATATCACCGGCCACCCAGTACCACAACCAGGGAAAGCTTTCATGTTCTGAAATAGTCCTGTAACTGAATTTTTTTTTATATTTTAATAAACATTGTTTCATTCTCATTTACTTGTCTCTCACCTCAAAACTGGCTGTTTATAGTTTTGTTTTGTTCTTGAAGAAAATCGGTGACTCTGCTTTTTCTGCTTTTTTTTTTTTTTTAACCAATGAGGGCAAGACGACCACTGAGGCCTTTCTGTTCTTAAACCACAATTTCCTAGTCTCTCCAAGAAAAGAGGAGATTGCACGAGTCTCATGGGTACCCTGGTAGCTGAATTTCTCAAGATTTACACAATCTTTTCGGGTTGACCTCAAGTGACTTATAGATTATACCAACTACTCCCAAATGCCGCTCTCACAACACAGTGGGAAGTCAGAATGGGAGGTATAGAGGTCAGAGGCTTCCCTGGCCTCTCTTGCCAACGGGAAACTGAGGCCCAGAAAGGTGAACCATGTTGGCCCAATCCACCCCCACCAAGCACTCCTCCGTTCCCGACCACGCCCGCCGACTTACTGCTCACTTCTTTCTCATTTTGACTGTGGCTCAGAGTGGCCAGTCCCATCCTACCTTGGTGAGGAAAGAAAAGGAGGCATCAAAAAGAAACCAAGCCACACTTGGATCCCTCCTCACACGTGTGGATTTGCAGGGAGCACACACATTGAGAAGGAAAACTCAACATTTTAGAAATACCAGGAGCAGGAGAGCCTGGAGCCATTTGGCAATGACATGTTACGAGGAGTTAAAACTACAAGAAAACCCAGCAAGAGCCACGGATCAGCGAAGAGAAGAATGAGAAAGCAGAGAGATTGCAGTGACATACAAGCTGACAAGGAAGCCTGACGCCACCAATAAGTAGGTAACACGGGAAAGTTAACGAATAATTCGCCCTTTATAAATTAATTTCAATGACTGCAGTTGGGCGTCTGTGGTGATCATGAAAACTGGCGAGTGTATCTTTGTGTTATCTTTGAAGAAAGAACTTATTAAACCAACTAAAGGAAAAACAGAAGTAGAGAAAAATGAGTTTAGCCTACTTAAGGTAACAATAAACCTCTCCAAAGGTTGATCAAGCTTTCTCTCTTCCCTGCAGTGTGTTGCCTTTAGGTGAGTAGCAGCTAAAACAGATGCCAAGAGGCCACCTTCCAAAGCAAAAATGTGACACCTGGCAGCGCCCTAATGCGCTGCAGAAACTGACCAAGGGCAATGAGGACACACACAGTCCGCCGTGTTCAAAGATGAAGGTGCATTGTCCAGGGCCCATCTGACTCCAAACATGGGCGCCATGCAAGTTCTTTGAACAAATAGATTGGTGACTAAGCTACGTCACCAGCTGAGAGGAAGGCCAACCTGATGAGAGAAGAGCCAGCTTACAGGTTCTCCTGGGGCCCACAGCTCTCTACAGTGTCTACGTCACATCATAGTGGACGCTCCTTAAATGTTCAACCAACCGCGGAGGCTCGGCTGAGCTGTGGATGGAACAAGTGTTCATCGGACCTCCATGGATTTCCTCCCACTTTATATGAATCCTGGAAGGTTTATCCAGAAAGGATTCAGGTCCAGTCTCTGCCCTCAAGAACCTTGGCTGTAGTAGGAGAGAGTGATACCCCAAAACCAGCAACGAAACCACTGCAACATGAATTAAGCGTACAGTCGAAGAACAAGCAAACAGTGGGGGTCTAAGGCACAGGACAGTTTTGCACTCAAGAGACGTTATAAGAATGTGTGTTTAGGGGAAGCCGGGATGGCTCAGTGGGTTAAGCGCTCACTTTGCAGCCACAGGGACCGAGGATCGAATCCCGGCCCCGGCCCCGGCCCGTGAGGACCCATATGCTGAACTGGGGAGCGCCCTCAGTTCGGTTCTCACCGGGGTGAGACCCCGGCCCAGTCCCTGCCCTGTGCAGCCCCGCGCCCACCTGTGGAATGAAACTATGTGGGAAAACCAATGATGTGCAACTGTGGAGACTGCTCTGGGCCCTCCCCCTTCTCTCTGTCTCTGTCTCTCTCTCTGTGTCTCTCTCTGTCAAAAACAATAAAAATAAATCTTTAAGAATGTGTGTTTGAACTAGGCCTGGAGCAGAATTGTGATTGGTGTAGTGAGCGAAAGAGAGGACAAGTTTGGAGTTGATAAGGGATAAGGATGCAGGTGCCAACGGACAGAACTCTGCAGACAGGGAGCAGTGAACAGCGGGTGACACAGTGTCTGGAAACCAGAGGTGACAGAGGGACCTAGTGTGAGGCTGGAAATGGCCGTGCAGATGGGTGGCTGGGCCCGTGAAGGGGAGAGTCAGGAGTTTCTGTGCCGGGTTCAGGTCCCCAAGATCGAGAACAACCCGGGGCTGGTCCAGACAGAAGCATCCAAGGCCAGCCCACAGGAGCAGCACCTTGGAGACCTGGAGCTGAGTTCCAGCCCCAACCCCAGGGCTTTGGATGCAAGTGAGTCAACCTCAGGAATGCGGTGAGTTCTACATTTAGCCCCAAGTTAGTCACCATGGCAAATACCAGTAAAGCCACGCTCTTGCCCCACCTCCTCTCCAGCTGCCACCAAGTGCCCAGTGGAAGCAGGAGCCCAGAGACGGAACAAACCAGCTGTAGGTAAGTGGGGGACCAGGCAACCCCCCAACACGGCTATAAGGCCTGGCCTACGCTGTGCTGCTGAAGCGAGAGGCTGTATCTCTCTGTTCAAAAATATGTTCTGAAGTGGAAGTAAAAGAAACACAAGACGAAAGGACCTGCCATTTAATACAGTTCAAGACATCTACAATTCGACAGAAAGAATATGACAAATGACCTGGAGGAAAAGAAGTTTCCAGTCTCTCAAGTATAATCCACGTCCACTAGGACTTCTGCAGCGAAGGGGAGGCAGTCAGCAAACAAACATATTCTTCTACTGAAAAAGCAAAAAAATGTTAAGTCCTTTATTTTGGAGTAGGAAATTCTCATCTGTCTTTTCACTTAAATTCAAAAGTTACAACAGAGAATACATTATAATAAGTCTCCCTTTTCTCCCCCACTTTTCCCCATTGCCCGGACTACTCAGGGCCTCTCCAATTCAGAGACGCGGGGCCCATTCATCTTCACGGGCCAACAAACCTGTGACTCAGGGGAGCGTTGTTGCAGCGTATGGGTCAGGGTGTTTATCCAAGAACAAATTCCAGCCAAATGGGAAGTTGTTAATGAAGCCTGTTTTAAAAAACGTCTTCCCTGGATGGGCAAGAGAACAGCATCGGTCGCATTATCTTCAGCGACGAAGCACCGGTGAAAAGCAGAGAGGCGATTGGTCCTCAGGAGAAATCATTTTAGTGGAGTGAGAAGAGGTAACACGGTTTACCTTCTTCTGACTTTTTTTTACAGGACATTTGGAGGCTCTTGAGGAGGAAAATTTTCCTGGAAGACTTTGAGTTGGGGTTTGGCATCTGGCTTGACCTGAATTACCCAGGCACAGCTGGGCCTAATTATTATAAAGGTCTTCTCCTGGCTCTGGAATGTTCCAAATGGTTGGGTATAAAGCCTCATCATTTCCCATTCGTTTTCCCTTTCTTCTGATAAAAAATTGAGATTCTTCCAGTCACCAGACTCTGCTTTATGACAGAAGCTTCTCACTCTGGTCCCAGGTCCCAGGACCCCAGAATGAGTCAGAATTTGAGTGATCACCAGTTACCGCCCTTTCCCTGGGGGGTGTCTGAGAGAGGGAACAGAACAGAGGTTCATTCTGCACTTGGAGTTTTGCAGGCTGCACCTCACTGAATAAGAGATGCCCACCCACCCCTCTTGCACTTACAATTTAACATAAAATGGAATTAGTAAAGTCTTGTAGCTACAGTACGCATCCTGGTCCCAGCTGTGCCAGAAATCATCATTAATTTTATAAAGGGGGTGGGACACAGGGGAGTAGTATTTCCTAGGCAAAAAACAAACAAAACAAAACCAGCTTGTGTACCTTTATAAATAAAGGTCACAGCTATCTCCCAGCTGTGGTTTATGAAATTGAATAACGTCTGCATGTTACAATCGAATCCACCACCATTCCCCAAAATAATTCTCTGTAATTTCAATAATAAAGCGTGTGACTGAAGCTATCTAAGTATTTTGACAACAAACAAATCGCAATGGAGAGCAAGAGTTCTTTGTTTTGGTTTGGTTTTCTTAGATCAATTTACAGGCTATCTTTGAAAGTCACAGCTTAAAAGACTTCCAGGCGACTATTTTCCAAAGTTCGGTCATTTGTGTGACACCTTCATTACCTTTTTTAAATGGAATTTTAAAAATTGTATCAAAATCGTATTGCACGAGACATAGACAATGTGATAGAGACTGTACACCTGGAACCTATATAATTTTTTACCAACCAACGTCACCTTAATACATTTAACAATGAAAAAAAAAAAGAAATTATAGTGCATGTAGTGAAGGGGAAAATAGTTCTATGATACTTGCTACAAAAATAAAGCTGTCCTCTGCCCCTTACGTTACCACTTTCAGTGCTTCTAATTATTATTATCAGTTACCTCCAGTTCTTTATTTTTAAAAACAAATCCTAATATTTCTACTTGTTCTTTTGATCTTAACATTATCTGTTGACTTCCTACTATGAAAGATTCACAGTAAGCTACATTTCAGCATGTTACTCACCTCCCACGTCCCCTTTCTGTTCTCCATTCTCCCAACACAGACATCTGGGTAAAACCAAGACTCCGTGGACATTACTTTAGCAATAACGAAATGAAGCAAAGCCCAGATTGACACCTGGGCCACGGAGTGAACGGGGATGACATTTTGCATCTAGCTATCGGTTTTCTTTGGAAACCCTTTGCAGATGTAATAATAGTACTGTGGTTTGATGAAGATTTTTGTGAACCCTTTTCACGAACCCATTTCCACACTTTCCCCGAGTTGTAGCCATCTTCTCGCCACGTTCATGCCCTTGGCGTGCCAGCAGGTTCATCTCCTGGAGGAATTCTCTTCTGGGTGTTCTGCTCAGAGAGGGGACAGGGAGCAGACCTCCTACTCCGTGTCCAAGACAGACTTTAAACCACCTCCCCCCACCGCTGGCTTAGGATGCAGCTTTCTCCAGCCAACCCACCAGTCACCCGTGAACAACCGACGGCCGGTTTCTAAAATGTGGTTGCAGTGACACTTCTTGCATTTTCTTTGTACGATGATGTGCAAATGGTGCTCTATGGCGTGTGGCTTAAAACGAACATTTCTAAACCTACCATTTCCTGCTGAAAATCTTTTCAGGTTTTCTCTTTATCCTACCATTGCTTGAACAATTTTTTTTATATATATTGTTAAATGTATTGGGGTGACGTTGGTTGGTAACAATTAGACAGTTTCCAGGTGTTCAAGTCTACATTATGTCACGTATGTATCGTATTATGTGCTCACCACCCAGAATCAGCTCTCCCTCCATTACCTCGTATCTGGTGCCCACTCCCACCTCCCCCCTTACCCTCAGGTAACCACCAAACTATTGAGTGTGTGCTTGGGCGACTTATATAGTATTTGTTTTCACGTTGACTTGATGTTTATGTTTTAACTCATCAACAATATTCATAAAATTACAGTTGGATATGGCTAGATCTTCTAAATATTTTCTAAAATCCGTTAGTATATGTTAAGAAGAAACACCGTCTGGCACTCCACCAGAGGTATGCGTCGTACGTAGGGAAATACTACTCTGGCGGAAAGTAGAGATTAAGGGCCAGCCCGGTTACGTGGCCTGGCTTGAGGTCTAGGCAATGGGAGAACGGGGACATTCTTCAGCACTCCTGAATCCTTGTTCTTTAGCCACTAAGCCGGGCTCCCGGGCGCTCGGGTTGGAAGGAGTGATGAACTCTATGCCTCACTCCCCTAAGCTGCCCACTACCCCTTAGCATGCTGTGCCGCCGTCTAATTATCCAGCCCCTAAGTAACAGACCTTGTTTAAAGCTCGTAGCTCCAGACATGACCCCCTTGTAGCCCTGACTAGGAAGAAGCGTTGATGGGGAAAAGAAAATCAATGAGGTCAGTATTAAATTTATTTTCTACTCAACTGACAAGAACGGTAGTTACTAAGTAAGCAAGCTTTCCGTCGCAGTTTCTAGCAGTCTGATTCATTCCACAGTGCATAAGGGCGGGCACAGGAGCGGGGAACGTTCTTGCCTTTGCTGTGTGCAACGGATTGGGACCTCCCCTGTTTTCCCAAACAGAAGGTAGTACAGCTTGTCAATGGCAAGATCACTTTGTAAACACAGCTTTTTTCCAAACCCATCATTTAAATAGAAGTGGCCCAAAGCCAACATTAAGCCTAGGATTTCTTACGTAGTTTAGCTTCCTCAACAAATTCCATGACACCAAATTTAGCTTGTTGAGATGCTGAAAACACTTCATTTGCTGCCTCTTGACAATGCTTCATAAAAGAGGAGCAGATGTGGAACTATAGAAATAGGTTAGAATTTTGAAATTACAAATGTCATTGTAACTAATTAAAGCCAGAATGAAAGACACAAATTGGAGAAGAAAACCGTTGAAATAGCACTTTGGTGTTTGGTTGGACAGGACTTGATCTGTGTCATACATTTTGGTCCCCTAATGGATACATATTATACTTTTTAACTCATAACACTCTCACTTCAAATAATATTATCCTACTTTAAGTATAATGTAAGAATCTTATAACAGTATACTCCTATTTCTTTCTTCTTGTGTTTGTGTTATTTTCACACATTTGCTTCAGCATGTTATGAATTCATTTAAAGATGTTGCTCCATTGTCTTCCGGATTACACAGTTTCCGACAAGATATCTGCTGTCATTATCATTTTTTGTCCCCAGGCATGTAATGTGTTCCTTCTCATCTGGTTGCTTTTAAGAACACTCATTTTCAACAATTTGATTATCATGTGTCTTAGCATGTTTTGTTTTTTTTTAAAGATTTATTTTTATTGTTTTTGACAGACAGAGAGAGAGGGAGAGACAGAGACAGAGAGAAGGGGGAGGGCCCAGAACAGTCTCCATAGCTGCACATCATTGGTTTTTCCACATAGTTTCATTCCACAGGTGGGCGGGGCTGCACAGGGCAGGAACTGGGCCGGGGTCTCACCCCGGTGAGAACTGAACTGGGGGCGCTCCCCAGCTCAGCATATGGGTCAGCACGGGCCGGGACCGGGATTCGATCCTCCGTCCTCGGGGCTGCAAAGTGAGCGCCTAACCCACTGAGCCATCCCGGCTTCCCCAGCATGTTTTTTTAATGCTTATTCTGCTGCATGTTTCTTGAGCTCCTTGAATTGCTCAGTTTATAGTTTTCATCAAAATCAGAACATTTTTATTTATTTTTTCAAATATTTTCCCCTCCACCCCATACCATTTCCTTAGCACTTTAGTTATACATATGTAGTCTGCTTGGATGAAATGCTCTATTAATTTTTCATTCTTTTTTCACTCTATACTTTATAGTGGATAGTTGATATTGCACTATCTTCTGTTTCACTTATCTTTTCTTCTGCGGTATTTGATTAACTGTTAATTCTATTCAGTATTTTTTATTTCAGATATTACATTTTTCATGTTTCTATATCCCATTCAGGTCTTTTTTACATTATCAATTTATCTTTTTATTGTGTTTATGTGTTCTTTTACTTTCATGTATATAGAGACTGCATTTAAAATAACTGTTTTACTGTTCTTATCTGCTAATTCATCGTTTCCATAATTTCTGGGTCTGTTTCTATTGATCAGAATTTGTCCTTGTTTTGAGAAATATTTTCCTGCTTGTTTACATGCCTGCTAACTTTTGACTAAAGGTCTGACACTGTAGTTATAGGTGGTCATTTGCTGGATTTTGTTTGATTCCTTTAAATAGTGCTGAGCTTGATTACGGCACTGGCTTATGTTACCTGGGATTGATTGGATCCTTTCAAGGCCAGATTTTAAGCTTGTTTATGGACGGTCCATAGCAACCTCTAATTCATGTCTTAAAAGTGAAAAAGTGAAAAAAAAAGAATATTGTGAGAGACAACAGCAGTGAACATCGGCGTGGGTAATCCCTCTGTGCTAGGTGCATTCATCGACATAGACTATGTCCCTATTTCTGCAAAGATGGTATTATTCCCATTGTACAGATACAGCAAGTGAGGTTCCAAGGGGTTGAATGACTACAGAATTAGAATACCTACAAAGAAACTTTCTTCAATGTCACAGTGCCTCTCAATACACCATGCTACCTCCCCACAGCTGACGAGGACCCCACGCCGGCCCCCCTCACATACAATGAGACTCCTTTCCTATGAGAACCTGCCCTTCTGCCTCTCTTTTCTCATTGTCTTTAAACCTCTCACGAGCCTCTTCCTTCCCCTGTGAGGTGGTGAGATCTAGCAGCGTTTCTCTACAACTAAACCAGTAGCCACTAGCAAAGAGGCATATTCACGCTCATGGGATAAACTGGCTTCGGGTCTCACCTCCCTTTTCTTTACGTTAATCCCCAATGCTGTTTACTTAATTTTTTAGGGTGATAAAATACAAGCAACAAAATATTTCCTTTTACCCATGTTTAAGTGTACAGTTCTGTGGCGTTGAGGACATTCACATTATTGTGTAACCATCACCACCATCCATGCACAGAACTCCTCTCATCACCTCAAACAGAAACCCTGTGCCCGCTAAACAATAACTGTCTATTCCTCCAGCCCCCACCCCCTGAGCATCAGCACCGACCTTCTGTGTCTGTGAACTTGGTGCCTCCAGACGCCTGGAGCCACGCAGTGTTTGTGCCTGGCTTACTCCCCTCAGCATAATGTCTTCCAGCGCTAGCCACACTGGAGCATGTGCCAGCGTCTCCTTCCCTTTTAAGACTGAGTAACATTCCGCTGTGTGTGCAGCCCACTTTATCTGTGTGTCTGTGGATGAACTCGGTCCACTTTGGAACAACTCACTGGGACGGAAAAGCCTTCCTGAATTTGAACCCAATTCTGGCTCCTGCTAACCTGCCTTCACAGGTCCGAGCTCTGCCTCTCGGAAGTGATGGGAAAGAAGTTGAAGCTTCTCCCCCACGCCGGTCCTCTCCTTCCTGTAAGGTAACCCCCGGCTGTCTCTGGGCCGTGCCCTCTCTGAGCTATGGAGTGAGGCCTGAAGCAAACAGGCTCCAGGAGCTGCTTTTCAGCAGAGACCCCTTCCACCCATCTGTTCTGCACCTGGAGGGCGCGGGGGATCATCCAGCCCTGCCCTCCACCCCAACGCCCTCCTGCCTGGAGAACGGGACAGAGGGCAGCTCATCTTCCCGGCTCCCAGGGGCTGTGCCACCCTCCACACTCACCCCGCAGCACAGGGGATGCCAGGCCCCCTGAGAACAGCAAGCAGTGTGCACCCTCACACCCGCGTGAATGAAGCCGGGAAGGATCTCAGCTACCGGCCCCCAAATGTGTGCGGGGAGAGCTTCTGAACACACACTCCTGCCTCAGCAAACTACCTCCAGAAACGCAGCGAGGGTGCAGCTAAGTAGAGATGCCAGGAGACACCACACCGGGGACTCCTAGGACGGCCCGTGCCCGTGGCTCGCTCTGGGCACAAAGGCGATTTCACGGGCAGGTCAGGTTGCTTCTCCCCCGGCCCTCCCTGAGGAATGGAGCCGGGACACTGCCGGCCTTTCTCTCCCCTGCTATCTGCGTGGAGGCGCCGCGTTGACCCAGCGGGTCAGATGAAGCACTGCGGGGGCATTGTCTGAACTGCCCGGGGACGTGGCCGGCATTCCTCGCTGTGTGTGTAAACATGGCTGAGGCGGTAGGTGCACAGCAGGCCCACGTCAGAGCCCAGCAGCTCCCTGGCACTGCCACACCGTGGACCAGTCCGCCCCACACGGTAGCACACGCCGTTCACACTCAACCGCAGAGGGTCCATCCTGCAGCCCAAACGCTCTCCAGGCGGGTTCTGGAATGGAGAGCGCGTACTCCAACACAACTCTGCTTTTCCAGAACTTAAGAATCCTTCCACTGACACACGTCCCTGCTGCGTACGCTCAAGTTTCTAGAAAATCCCGCTCATTTATCCAGGAGTACTCGGTCTTGCCGTCCAAAATCACTGAACATTGCATTTGGTAAATATGCATAAAACCATTACATTGAGCATCTATATATATATAGAAGTCAAGTCACAAAATGGGTTGAAAGAAGAAAACAATTTTATTAGCAGATTTGAACTAAGGGAGTAATGCAATTAAGTACGCTGTTTAGCTCTGAGCTTCCCGGCATTAAAATAGAGAAGGAAAATTAAATGTTAGGTTGCCTCCATCCTTCGATTTGATCCAAGAGAGCATGAAGGTCCACTAGGAGACCCGGTCTGGATAAATTCCAGGTAGGGATTATTTTCGAAAACTGAATTTACATAGGGATTTTTTAGGAATTCACCCACTCTGTACATAAGACCTATCTGTGTGTATGCGTGTGTGCGTGCACGTGTGTGTGTGTGCATGAGCACGCCTCTGTACGGATGTACATATCTGCCTGTTCATCAACTAGAGTCTCTTTCTGTGTCTGTGTAGTTCACAGATTAAGACAAATCAAGCAGGAGCCTTGGCAAGACCTCCGGCCAGGTCGCTAAGCTGCTCCTACACAACACTGCTGGCTCCTCATCTGGGACCCTGGGCCACCGGTGGGGTTGGTTGGTGGGCCCGTCAGTCTTGCAGCCCGAAGCCCCGCCTCCGGGAGCCCGAGGGAGGCTCTTGGGCACCCAGGTGCCCTGCAGGCAAGCGTCTCTGTCTAAGCTCAGCCGTGGGCCACGCCTGGCATGTGACTGGGCTCCTGCTCACTACCAGGGGCACTCAAGTTTCCGACCGGCCCTGGATCCCTGCCCCAACCCACAGCTGCCTGGTGGACACCTGGCCCTACCCAGCCCTGGTCAGAGCTCGCTCTCTCTCTCTCTCTGGAGAGCAGGAGCTTCTAGTGGCACCCTCACCCCCACACTGCTGCAAGGGGTCCTGAGCTCACCCCAAGGGCCCAGACAGGCCCCAGGAAGCCGTCTGTCCCCCAGTGCAGAAACTCTGACAAACTCGTGCCTGCACCTCTCTGATTAAACCCCCTGGAAGGTTAGACCCAAGTTCACCGCACCCCGGGGGCTGTCGTAATATAGATGCCAGGCTGTTCTCCCCAGATGCCAGCTCAACCATAGTTTGGTGACCTCTCCTCTAAATGTAGTCAGAAAAAAATAACATTTTGCATGTTATCTTCCAAGGTACAGTATGTTACGTAGCCTTCCCAGCACCTCTATGGAGTGGGCACTATTGTTTGCAGACGTGAAATTGAACCTTTGTACAGATTACAGGAAGGTGCTTTCTGTCAACGCTCTAGAAATCAGTGTGGCAGGGATTTGAACCCGGGCTGACTAACTCAGAGTCTGCTTGGGCCCTTGTTAAGGGACACGAGTTGGTGTGGTGATGGGCAGAGGAAGCTAACCTGAGAGAGAATTGGGAAAGGTGTTGGAAATGGAAAGAGAATTTAACTGTTAGCCTTTGGGTTAATGCTTATTCTTCTGAGCTGGCTTGAGATGTATCGTCACCTCCTTTGATTCTGGGGGATATCATAAGGGTAGTCATGTGTACCCCAAAAAGCTCTAAGCTGGGAAACTGGCCCTTTCTCTGGATGAATGTGTTAGCTTGTTACCTGGCTACTGGGAAAGATGAATAGTGTTCCCAGCAGCGGTAACAAGCTGTACTTTATAACTGAATAGTGCTCTGTAGTTTCCAGACTCACTGGATTCTCATGGCGACCTCATCGCTCTGCTGTGCTCTCACGGTCCCGCTACGTGGTAAGCAATTCTATCAGATCGTCCTCCCTCAGGGTCCTGTTCCAATGCTTCTGCTTACATGAAGCCTTCTCCAATGCGTCCCATCATCCAAATTGTGCGGTACTTCCTACTGCCAATATGTACCTACTGGTCTTCCCTCCTAGCACAGCCCATAATTTCCACAAAGCAGGCCTTTTCCTTCTTTTGCACCCACAGAATTTGGCATGGTTTAATGGACACCAAATATTTGCTTCATTGACTTTCATTTGATTATCCTCGTAACAGCCTTGGGAAGCAGGCAGGGCAAATGCTGTCCTCTTTTGCGAATCAGGAATCTGAGGATGAGAGAACTTACCTGCCTTGGGCACCCACGAGGTGTTGGCTAGAAGTTCCAGTGTTTATTCCATGTCTCCTCACTGCAATGAAACCGCTCTGGGGTTTTCGAGTTCCTGGGGGTAGTGGGCTTCCATGGCCTCTCATTATGTATGCAGGAGGTGTAAGTTAAAACTGGAGCGCTTGTAACCTCTGAAAAAGCAGTGGCTGACGACATTCTTCATGACAACAGCACTGTCCTTTCGTAACAGTAGCGTCAATGGAGATAGTGTTGGAAGCCGTGATGAGTGCGAAAATCCACTCAAGAGATGCTTGAACTCCCCTTCAATTTACTGAAACTTGTAAACACAAAACTTATTTTTTATTGAAGTATACTTCACATCTAAAACAATATACAGATTCGCAGTGTGCCGTTCTAGGAGCTTTGGCAAATAGCACATACTCTTAGTAAATACCTAACGTGTTGCAAATCTAAGTTTGTGTCTGTGTGCAAGGGGGTGCAGGGTACATCTGAGACAGAAAGGAATAGGAATGAACACAAAGAGTTAGATCCAGAAAGACAGTGTCGAGACAGATGTAGGAAGAGGACCCAAATTGCGCACCCATTCTGACAGGGGGAGTGGTCCAAGACATGACGAAAAGGAAGGAGTAGCCAAGCCCCCTAACTAGGTTTCTTAGAAAAAAGGAGGGTACAGATTGCTGCTGAGCGATTCAGGGAGGTGTGGGCAGAAAGGAAAACCTGAAGTTTCTGAGATCAAAAGCAAGTTCCTTTTCTTGACAACCCCATACACACTCGCAGATTTTTGTCGAGGAAAAAGCAACCGGCTGACAGCTACATCCCTGAACGATGATCGATTGGAAGGAAAGAGCCATCAACGTGGCCCCAGGAGCCAGTCTTGTTTTCCAGCAAACTGATAAAGAGATGCTGTGAGAACAGCACAGCTGGGCTGAATTTGTGGCTTCACTCACAGACCTATGGTGGAGGGCTTGTTTTCCTTACCTCAATCTTGACGTTTGTAAAACACACAACTTTTAAGTTTTTAATTCCATTGAACAAGTCAAAACAAGTCACGTTTTCATATTTCATGTTCTTAAGATGTCAGTTCTGAGGAACTATTCCAGGAACACTGGCTGCAGGCTCTGAACGTGTTTTACGAGTCAGGACTTCTCTATCTTATCTGGATGGCAAATGTGCTGGGTTGGCTCAAGGCTCCCTACAACCAAGATCATCCTTACACAACACTCACTCAACGATCCCTGGTCTATAAAATACGTAGGATCTGCCATATCAGATTGAATCACTTGTCTGAGGTCTTTAAACAGAAAACTCTAACTGTTGCACACATTCCCAGCAGCTGACATCCTGGGTCTGGATCCTGGTGTGACTAGATAACTTACGTATCTTCTCTGACAATTTGCCCATCCACCAAGCAGGAAAACGTAGTACATACGTTATAGAGCTACTGTGGGGATCACATGAATGACATCCATTCATTCATTAAACAAATACGTCTTTCTTGAGCACCACATATGTGCCAGGCTGTGTTTGACGTTCTGGGGAAAACAGCACACAAAGCAGACAAAAGTCCCCGCCCTCACACGGGTTACATTCCGACCAGAGGGACGGATGCTAAACACGTAAAGGAGGACAAAGAAGTGTCAGCTAGAGGAAGGTCCCAAAGGAAAAAGAAAAACAGAGACAAGGAAATAGGAATTGCAGGGGCTGCTATTTAGAGTGCCCAGGGACAGCCTTGCTGAGGTGACATTTGACACTTAGGGTAACATCTGATGTAGTGAGGACCAGCATTGTCAGTATCATCGCTATTAATTAAATCCATACTTACCAAATTTGCTTATTACAAGCTACCAAGAGGCAATGGGGACGGTTACATTTCTGCCAGGGAGGTTATAATCGCTATAAGAGACAGCCCCCAGGGTCACTGTTTGCTTTGGCCACCTGTGGGCGGTGCTCTCTTCTCCTCCCACCCCACGCCTGCCACCCCTCCCCCCAGCCCCACATCTGCACCATCAATGCATACATGTCCCATGTGTGCTCCCGCCTGGGGGGGGGGGTCGCATCCCAGCATGAGACGCCCCTTTTTTCCCAGCACTTATCACTCCTGTCATTATAGTCTGACACTCTGGACTCTTATGTATTTGTCTGTCTCCCCACTAGACGGTACGATCAATAGCATCTGCCCTGTGTACTTCTGCACCGTCTGTCCCCTCCGTATCTACATCGGAAAGGGGTGACTGGGTCATCAGAGTGCTCCAGCGCACGGGGTCCCTGAGTTGGCCGATGGGGCCCCCCGTGCCTCCCTCTTGGGCACCTGCCTCATGTACCTCTTCTCACACTTCCATTCAACGTGCATTTCAAACTCCTCATCATTTTCATTGTAGGCAAAGATCAAGGCTGATCTACAACACGAGCAATCTTTGAAGAAAGAGACAGTAACTATCCAGTGTGAAGAGCCAGGCTTACTCTTCTAGGGAAACAGAAACAGTCCCCCATGGATCATGGAGGTCTCACGGACATAACCTGGTGTTTAGATCCTCTCATTTGTAGTCATTATTCTAAACTAGCCACACGCATCTTGACAAGACGAAGCCCCCGAAACGCTTCATGGAGAAGAGAGATCATCGCGTTCGGGTTTTAGGTTATGAACCGTGAGATGCACAGACACGGCCAGTGAGCACACGTCGGAAGGGGCTTGGGACACGTTCAAGCTGGTGACTGGGTCAGGGTGAGGGGCAGAACTTTGGTGTGTTTTGATTTTTCTCCACAAAGCAGGGTTGCTCGGGAGCTATAGCAACCCCATCATGCCCTCCTAGGGCATCACTATACAAAAGCGATAAGAAGAGATCTGATGCCAAACAGAACAGAAGCGGGGAGCGACTCTCAGAACACGGTCTGGTTCAGGACAGCAGCAGGTAAATGAGGGAAACCCAGCACCGTGAAGAGCTGTGGGTCTGCTTTGTAGATGATCCACCCCGGTGGCCTCTTTCCCCCTGGGCCTCCGTGTTCTGCGTGTCCGCCTCGCTCATTGCCCATCGGTGGGTAAACAGCAAGCAGAAGCGAACTGTAACATTGAGTCGCCACTGTTAGCCCCAAGCAAATGCTGGACCGCCTTCAGCTTAGCTGTTGGGGTGTTTCATTATTCGGGTTCGGGTTTGGGTTTCACTTTCCGAGCTATTTTTACTTTACTCCTGGCCCCACCTGCTAATACAATAGATTAGCGAGAACAGATCCTCACGAGTGTTGCACACAGGGAGGCCAGTGTGGGTCTCCATCAAGCCCCGGACATTGTGAGGGGAAGGAAGGCATTTCAAGGGTGAAAGGGTGAAGGCCAAGGGGAAGCTAAAGAGAATGGCCAGGGTTTAGGAGCTGACTCCCGCTGAGAAGTTACCTGGACAGAAAGTCACTGGCTCTGTCTGAAGCAGAGGCCAAGGCCAAGGGACCGGGGTACAGCCGGGAGGAGAGGGGACACTTGGCAGTGTGGTCCCAGTGTCTTTACACAGAGCCAGCTGCCGGGTCCAGAGAGGAAGCAGCCACCTGGGAGGTGGTGGGACCAGCCGCGGGGCAGGAACCAAGTCCTCTGCTGTGTTTCTGGCGTAAGACGAGACGTCTGTGTCCCCTGTGCCATGGGGGACCGGGCCACACATGATCGATTTCACACCCCGTGAGGGAGCCTTTACAAAGGAGCCTGGTTTGTTTTGAAATACGAGGCCGCGGTGTGGCCCACGGTTTGGGTCTTGGGCTGTTTTTCTGCAGGGCAATTACACTAAGTGCTTCACGTCACTCCAGAAAGGAGAAATGACGGCGCCGCGTTTTGGGGGGGTGAGGGGTGGGCAGGGGGCCCTGGCCATCTGTCTGCGACATAGCAAACCTTCGGAATAGAAAACGGGCCCCTCGCGGTGACCGCCGTGGCCGGGGGAACGTGTACACACCGAGCGGGCTGGAGGAAACACGAGTTGTGTCAACAGTCGCATGTTACAGATGCTGAAGGCGAGCGAAGCGTGCCAAGTGTTAATGGAACTGCTGGAAACAGAGACACGCGGGCACCGGCCGCAACCCGCCTGACCTGGCCCAGCCCCCCCGAGCCGCGGCCAAGCCTGCCGGCCGCCTCTCTCCTGTCCTCTTTCCCGTTGGGTCATCGTCAGCTCTGTTCCTGAGTGTGGTTTAGACCCTGTCCTGACTCGGCCGCTGGCTTTTGGCTCCAGTGAGTCCCTGAACCTCTGGACCTCAGCGTCCTCATCTGTCAACTGGGGATAATCAATCCGACCAACCCTGCAGAGATGCTGTGTGAGGCTCAAACAAGGTCCTCAGTACATGAAAGTGCTCAGCCAGCCGCACGTTGTTTGCAAATGAAAGGCGTTGTCATCCCTTTCTCTAGCTGGGGATTCCGTGGGGCCTCTCTCAGCTTTCTGGAGTCTGTGGAGCAAAAGTGCACGAGGAGAAACTGCCTCCTTCATAATTTTTTTCTGTTCCCATTCTAAGCGTGGTGTCTCCTTGGAAGACTGTGTTTTCAAGATTAAACCCGAGAAGCCTAAGAACAATGTTGTTTTTTTTTTCCTAAACCCTATTGCTTCTCCAGTCATTATACGCAAAACAAGTGCTGACCATGCTGCGGGGCAGAGGCAGCCGCTGGATCCGTTCACATCAGCCCCCTTGGGAGACTCATCACGCTGTGGGCATCGTCTGTGGAAAGACGGGGAGGCAGGAGAAATAAGGACCTAGGCGTCCAGATTCAGCTATCATGCACGGGAAGGCCACCATGTTGGCAAGACGCAAGCGGGCTGGGCTGGTTCCGGACTCATGAAACAGCTTGAACTTTCCCATCCCTGACCCGCCCTGTCCTGACAGAACATCGCTGCATTGTCCTGTGCCCGCAGGTTTCCCGGTGACGGGCCAGCCAGAGCCATGCCAGCCAGCATAGAGCTGTGACGATCGTCGGTCACCCCTCTAATTGGTGGGACACTTGGAACATCCTCTCATATTTAGGAAACAGAACTGGGGTTCTGGGGGGCAAGGGGAGTATGTCATCATTATTACTTTTATTAACATCTCAGATGATGATCAATTATACCTCCATTGAAGGCTCACGCTCTTTACAGGCATGAACTCATCAGCCTTCCCAACGCCCAAAGGCGGTACGAGAACGTGGAGATGGCTGAGTTGCTCTTGCACGCGGCTGACCTGAGTTTCAGAAATCCCTCGATCCTTTTACGTTCCCTCTATCTCTGGCAGCTGGCCACGTCCTTTGGGTAAGGTGACCAGATGTTAGCATTGGTAAAGTGGGACACCATTGACCGGGGGGGAGGGGGTTCTTGATTAAAAATTTGGTTTATCTCCCGCCGTTCCCTAGCTTGTCGTGCATTCTTTCCAAAATCAGGACTTTTTTTAAATGCCGCGGGATGCGGGACAAATTGTTAAAAATCGGGACTATCCCGCCAAAAGCGGGACGTCTGGTCACCTTACCTTTTGGGGGTCCCCAGTTCCCCCCGCCAGCAGTGGACAGACATGTTGCCCACGCCACTGACTAGGCACACGACCCATGCAAGGATCAAATTGTCCTTCCCCAGCCTTTGAAGGCGTTTCAAAAAATAAAAAAAGCAAAAGCAGCAGCAATTAATAACCGGGCGAGCCAAGGTCGCCGGCTCACACTCAAGAACACGACGCCCAGTGCACGCACTTCAACCACAGTCCATCCCGGGAGTTTCAGCGAAGCCCCTGGAAGTTCTTGTTGGCGGCTTGGCCAGGGGAGGTGGGTGGGACCGGGTTGGTGGTCAGGAACCCATTCTGTTCCTGAAGGTCAAACACAGCTGGAAGGACAATACACAGTGAGTGGGGACCAGAGTCTTAAAGAAGGGCTGTCACAAAAAGACGCCAAGGGGAGGGCCCGGCAGCCACGGCCCTGTCACCTCTGAAGGATGCAGGTCCCACCCCCTGCGACAGCATCCCTGGGGCTGCGGCCTTTCCACCCCAAAGCACCCCATTGCTACGGAGCAAGTCAACCCCCAGACAAACCGCAAGCCAGTTTTAAGTTCCTTTAAAATCAGCATCAGACAGAACAGCCGCAGAGCTTTTATTGGGGGGCTGGGGGAGCCAGGAGGAGTGTTTTTATTTTTTTATTATTATTATTACTTTTTAATTCTTTCTTTTAAAAATAAAAGGACGATGGGGTGGGGATGACGCAGAATCTCTGGCAGGCAGGGGAAGGTACCAAGTTCCTTCCGGGGCCGGATGCCCCATCCCACGGTGTCACCCTAGCTTGGCTACAGAGTTCGTAAAACCTGAAGGAAAAGGAAAAGAGAGAAGGAGAAACCTGAGGCTCTAAGAGCCTTATCTTGAAAGAGATCGGCGTTTTAGGTAGAAGCAAGGTTTACCAATTAAGAGGCCCCGAAAAGAAGTAAATGAATAAACCTGCCGGGTTGGGGGGCTGTGGGGGGGGGGGCCTGGGGCTTTGCAGAAGCATTTTGAGGACAGGGAGTCCGGGCTCCCTGGCCCCAGCCCTCCGCCCACTAGCCTTACCCAGGGAGGCTCTAGCGATCTAATCTGAAAAACATAAAGCCAGATTTCCTCAGCTCTGGAGCTGATAAACTCCGAGCCAATGGCCAGCTCTGCTCACAGGACGATAATTAAGGCCTGCAGCAATCCAACCAGTGTGGCAGTCAAAGGGACAAGGACCAAACCCTGTTGCTCAGCGCCAGGTCTCTGGTGGCCTGTAACCCAGTGGCATTCGCATGACCCCACCGCCATCCACGCCTTTACGGGCTCGGCTAGACCAAATGTGCCCACGAGCGGTCCGGTTCACACCGGGCTCACCGATGGTAAGCACCAAGCATGCCCTTGCTTTAGCGTGCAATCGGGAGGCGAGAGTCAGCACAAGCTAATACTAACATATTTTCTCCCTGGTCAAGGCAGGGCCGACAACTCTAGACATTCTATGACCCACGCTGAGGTATGGTCTCTTCCTTATCAGGGGGGAAAAAAGTCCAGGAAGGTATTTCCTGGCAGTGCGGCCGAGTATCAGTGCTGCAGAGCAGTTCTGTTGCCGGAGCATTTGGAAATGGTCCGATGATCTGTGTGTGTTACGTAAAGGCGGGCGGAGCCAATGCAGCCAGAGGACGGAATACAAGTGGCCATGCTGTCAACACCCAGAGGTTCCCCACAGGGACCACCAGTGAGAAGACATGGGGACATCTCCCCGGGACGTCAGCCATGTCTTACTAGGTTCCCCGGAGGCCATTCATGGCCACACGAAAGGGACAGGCTTCCACCTGGATCAGAGCTGATCGTGGCTGGAACAGAAAATGTGACTGCGTGCGTCTAGAGTCCCGTCTGTCTTCTGCGTGAGAGGGACACGGTGTGAATGCCTCAGTGGGGCCCAGAGGACCATGGAGTCTGCGATGAGGCCTCAAAGGTTCTCGCTGGTTTGTTTTTTGAAGCACCGGAACCCTATCTTTTTAAATAAAATTTTTCTTGGGGCTCGATTGTATAAAACCGCTCCATAGGATACCTTACTAGTATGCATGTGTTTGGAACACTTATATTTTTAGTACTTCCTGGCTCGTAAGAACAGCGAGATAGCTTTGACCAGCACGACTATTCTGAAAGGCGGCGTTGTGCTTTGCTGCACGTCAGGCTGCGCCCCAAGTACTGACTCCCATTGTCTTTCATTCTGTTTTGGCCTTTACTTTTTTGAATGCATGTCAAAATGTTAATAACTAGAAAATCCTAATTCACACAGAGAAGCAGATGCAAGTGGAAACGATGGTTTCTTAACAGTGCTCTCTTCAGAGTGCACCCTTCCAAGGAACTAACCCAAAAACTCCGGCAAGAAGTCGATGAGATTTTGTTTCAGAATTTAATCACAACGATATTTGACAGCAGCTTGCATTTCTGCTCATGACACAAAAGTCGGCAGCAAACACCCCATGGTAAATAAGTGCTTATATAGCTCTAGTGAAATATGATGCTTTCACACACAATGATGCGTGTATCAAGGCCACAGGCCTTAGCTGCTTCCATATTTAACTGAGCTCTCTAGTAATCACGCATCATTTTTATTCGAGCAGATCAATACTGGCTTAGTTTAAAAAATAAAAAAGTCCTGTGCAAAGCTACCAGCTTTTAAAATCAATGACACACATACAAGGACTTCTGGTATATGCACAAAAAAAGTGGATATTTCATACTGAAGAATTAACTTGATACTCCAGATTAACGCACTGATGGTCTTCCATCTGTGGAACTGTGCTATACGTAATACACTTAAATGAATGCTTTTTATTATCATTTTTAAAATGTATGTGAAATATAAATTTGAACCAAACATTTGTAGAAAAACTAAAGAGATTTCCAAGAAATCTTCATGTCCACTGTGAGTAGAGTTTGGATTTTCGACGGGAAAAGCTGAGGAGAGAGAGAGATGAATGATAAAGGAAAGAAAAGGTCCGATCCTAAACGACCTTATACACGAGGGCTATCCGGGAAAAACTCCAGCCATAAATGCCTCTATTTTTCATATTACAGGGCTGATACTTTCCGGATGGCCCTCGGATATGATAATAAAGAGTCTGAATTAGATTCAGAGAAGCATGAGCAAGAAAGGGACAGCCTCGGGTCTCTGTTTCATAGAGACCACACTGGCTACCGCGTGGAAAATGGACTTGGGTGGGGGTGCAAGGGGGACAAGACTGGCCGGCTAGGAAGTGTGGTGGTGATGCGGGTGCGGGGTGATGGTGGCCAGCGCTAAAGGCATAACGCCATGGCAGGAAAGAATGCGGGTCTAGATTGAAGAGTCATTAAGAAGGCAAAGCAGACAAGACTCGACTACTGAGCAGGTGGAGGTTGCAGGATTGAAGGACAGAGAAGAAAGCGTGACGCTGAACTCTCCAGGGCGATGAAGTGGGCGTAGTTTCCATCCTCGAGGTGGGGCATCAGGAGAAGGGGTTGGGATGGACGCAGAAGATAGAGATGCTGAGCTCAGACCTGTGGAGTTTGAGGTGCAAGTCAATTCATCATCACGGAGTCCCTGCAAAGCTATGAACAGAGCCCAGGACACAAAGACTGAAGTAACAGCTATCTCTTCTTCGGGGCGTTTATAACAATTGTAAACAGGTAATCTGACTATAAGGCAGAGGGGACGACACTTTAAGGGAACCAGGGAACAGCTGAGATGGGGGAGCGTCTCCTGGACGTAGTTTGCTTCCTTCACTTCTAAGGCTAAGGACTCACTGCAGGGGATGCTGGGACAGTAACGTCATCTATTCCCCGTCAATGTCCCCAGGTAAATGTCACTGTCAGTCCAAAGGGAAATAGCAGTGGTGACTGAAAAGCCACTGCAGTGGGGCCAGATAGGTGAGGTCATTCTGTCTGAGTCACTAATGCTGCTCTTTAACTTATTTTGGAATCTTTGGTTTGTGGTGCGGGGGTGGATTCCTTGGCAGGAATTACAGAAGTAACTATTACTCCCTCTTGATTTGGGGAGCTTGTCCAGAGATTTCAGAAACTCTGATTTTACTTCTGAGTTTGTGCCTCATTCATCTACTTCGAAAAACAGTAATGAGGTGAAGCTCACATCCTATCTCAAGAATGCCGGTGAAGTGGTTTTGTCATTGGAACGGAAGAAGTGAACTTCCCCCTTGATGGAGCAGACTGTGGTTTGATAGATACTGTAAATGTAGAGCAGAGAAAAAGAAGAGGAAAAGTAAGAAATTCAGTGCGGGCAACTCCAAATGCCATCTCTAACCTCTGCCAATGGAAAAACCATGAGAAATGAGTCTGAAAAGGCCAAGATTTTCCAAATCAAGGAAGTTTCTCCAGGCTTCTCATTTTGTTTATTTTCTGTCTGGCTACATCAGACTATGACATACCTACTACCCATTATCTATGGTTAGTTTTACACACAAATACATATATATATATATATGTATATGTATATGTATATGTATATGTATATGTATGTATACGTACACACACACACTGCATATTAGGAAGGTAACAAGAAAACCAATTGTAGAATTCTTTGTAAAAACTGTTCAATTATGTGTGATTTAAAATTTTTCGAATAATAAAGCTTGCGATCTCTCCTAATGCATCCGGAAGTTCGCATAGATTACTAGTAATCCTAAATCAGTAGTTCTAAACAAATGGATGTACATTGGAGAAGGAAGTTAACAAGAAAATTGTCAGGAGTTATCATCGGAGACCCTCAGTTAGAAGTGACCGCCTTGTCAGGGGTGTTGGCACTGAGAGGCAGGTGACCAGATGGTCTCGTTCTAGTGGGATGGAGCAGTAGGCAGGATTTTTCTATAAGAAGTTAAAGGGGGCGCAAGTATCAACACCCCAAATCTAATTAGGAAGATTCAGAAGATAAGTAAATTTGTTTTCTCCGACAAGTTAAAAAGTTTTTAATCTGATATGGGGGGATCAGACCTTTAATTTCTGTAGAATTCCAAAGTGCTAAAAACAAAGATCAATGTTTATGTCCAAAGACTTTTGACTCAAATACAAGATTTGGGTAACCTAACCAGCGTGGTCTTACAGAGAGCCAAAGTTGGATTAAGCAATGGTAATTAACTATTAACTTCAAGTACTAAAGGTAGCAAACTGCAAGTAGGTGGTTTTTCTTTATATCTTGCTTTGTTTCCTTCTTTTATGCAAGGTTAGTGATTGGTGAATCAATCAATGACGGCAGCTGCCTGAATTGAACGTACAGTTTTGGGAAAATAAATAAAATCTGAAGGATATTTTCAAACTGAAATTCATCAATTTTTGAGCACAAATATCAGCTAGCTATTTGGGACTTTTTGCTTGAATTACTTAGTTTGCTCCTGCCTTTCAATGAGTGAAACATGGGGTTTTATTTATCTAAAGACATGACCAATCACTCATCAAAATATTTCTTAACCAATTTGTTTCTTTAGCCATTTCACATTATCACAGGTTTCTGGAGGGTTTTTTTATTTGATAATTATATAAATAAGACATTTTTTTCAAATCCCAATCACATAAATCAGAAGTTATCTGATTTAACCAATTGCTATCCTCAACTTCAGGCCTCTTCTATTAGCAGTCTTTCATTAAAGATTTTCTAATACTCTTGCAAAATGTACATTTGCATATCTGTGAATATATCATTGTACACATGTGTCCTCCATACCTAACTGGAAAAATGTAAGGTGGGAGGTGTCAGGCGTGTATTACTAAAGGAGAGAGAAAATGGGTTATTACTGATGGAGGAAATTTTGGCAATATGGAACCAACACCTTAAATACAAGCCTACAATTGGGCCCAGCAGTTCTATTTCTAGGAATCTGTTATAAAGAAACAGAGATGTGTTTTTACGTATCTTCAATAGCAAAAGGAAAAATACAAACCACCTAATGGTTTAACAATGGAAAATTATGTCAATAAATTATGACATATCCATACAGGGGAATGCTACTTTGAAAACTTCATGTTGTAAAAAAAATACTTGACATAAAAAATATTTTTCATACATTTTAATCTTTTTATAATAGAATGTTTCAAGCATGTGCAAAGTAGCAAGACTATTATACCAAACCCATCATGCAGCTTAAAATTATTTACTCATGTTCACACGTATTTTACAATCACACCATTTCTTTATTCCTCCCACCCCCACCACAGGAAAGCAAGTTCCAGCGTTACTATCACTGCATTCATAAATATGTCAGCAACTCTGTCTAAAAGATAAGGATCTTAAGAGACAAAACCCCAACAGTATGAACACACCTAAAACATTGACATTAAGCAAATAATATCATTAACTATTTAGACAGTGTTTAAATTTCTTGGAGTATCTCATAATGTTTTACGCCTTTTTTTTTTTTAAGTCTGTTTGTTGTCACTAAGACCCAAACACAGTCTAGCTCTTGCATTTGGTAATCGGTTTTTTAAGTTTCTTTTAGTCTTAGGGTACCACCTCCCTTCTGTTTCTCTTGCTTAACAATGATTTGTTGAAGAAACCAGGTTTTTTTGTCTGGTGGAGTTTCTCCTTTCCTAGATTTTGCTACTAACCTCCCCATAGCATATTAAACATGCTTCTCTGTGTCCTGTATGTCCTTGACTTGATGTCTGATGTTTGGCAAAAATACTTTATTTTATCTTTTTTTTAAGATTTATTTTTATTGTTTTTTGACAGAGAGAGACAGAGAAGGGGGAGGGTCCAGAGCGGTCTCCATAGTTGACAGCATTCGTTTTCCATATAGTTTCACTCCACAGGTGGGCACAGGGCTGCACAGGGCAGGAACTGGGCCGGGCGCCTCCCACATAGGTCCCGGCAAGAACTGAACAGGGGACACACCCCAGTTCAGCATGTGGGTCCGCACGGGCCGGGGCTGGGACTCGATCCTTGGGCTCCGGGGCTGCAAAGTGAGCGCTTAACCCGCTGAGCCATCCCGGCTTCCCCCCAAAATACTTTGTTGATTGTTATGAGCTGAACTGTGTCCCCCAAAATTATGTCACCCCAAATTAATTTATGTTATAAATGGATATCAATTTATATGCTCAAGTCCTAACCCCCAGGACCTCAGAATGGGACTGTACTTGGAGATAGTGTCATAAAAAGAAGTAAATCAGTTAGAAGGAGGTCATTGGGGTGGGCTCCAATTCAATACGACTGATTTCTTTATAAGGAAAGGAAATTTGGACTCAGGTTCAGCACAGAAAATAGTCCAGGTGAGAACACAGGGAGAGGTGGGCCAGCAGCCAGCCAAGGACAGAGGCCTCAGAAGAGACCAGCTCTGCTGTCACCTTGAACTTGAACTTCTAGCCTTCAGGAGGGTGAGAGAATAAATGTTTGTTTTCAGCCTGCCATTCTGCGGTGCTTTGTTACGGCAGCCCTAGGAAACTAACCCACAGACAACTTCCATTGAAAGACACATGCATTCTTGAGTAGGGAATTCTGCAGGGGTAAGAAAGAAAACATTATAAACAGTCATTTTTTTTTAAATCTGGATAGTAATAAAGTGGCTCCCATTTCAGAACACATTATGTACCAGACGCTGTGCCCACCACGTCACAGTCGTTATTCCCTGGTCTTTGTACCAACTAGCGAGGTAGGTATGCTTGTCGGCTTTTACCGATGATAAGACTAATTCCAAGAGACCCCAGGACACACAGGTAGTGAGGAGGCAGAGCAGCGGCTCAGAGGCAGCTGTAACTCTGCCCGCAGGTCCTGGGCCACTTCTGTGTCATGCATACCGTCCCTGAGAGTTTGGACGATGTCCGTGACAGCAGGGTGCCAGCCACAGCTGCCAACTTCACACTGGAGAAGAAAGCAGATGAAGGAGGGCTTGTTCTCCCAGGAGACATAGTGGGGACCTGGCCTCTCAGGTCCCGACCCTGCTTGTCACAACCCACTCGGCAGGTGCTGGCAGCTGCGTGGTGGTGACTGTTACCGTGGCCACAGCAGGGATTGCTCCCTCGTCGTCACGGAACGTCGTGATGGCATCATCTTTCACAGTCCTCCCGCGTCTTCGCCTGGTCCCTGAAGCCCACGAACAAGCCTGCACTTTACCTTCACGTTCACAGCTGTCTTGGTCTGCTTTCACTCACTTGGGATCAGGTTATCTTTTTCCACTTGGAGTCAAGAAGCAGTGAGTGGAAGGCAACATAATGTTGCGGTTGAAGGTACAGGCGTCGGAATAAAACAGATCTGGGTTGGAGTTCCTGGCCTGTCCCTTTAGCTATTTGTGCTAAGCCTCAGTTTCCTTGTCTTTCAAACGAGATTCACTGTACTGCCTACCTCACAGGGTGGCTGTGACAATTAAACGACATGGTGCACATCAAGCACGCCTCACAGAACCTGGAAGTTAAGAAGCGAGCTTTGAAATGCTGGCCCTGAAAGAACTAAGAGACGGGAGAGAGAAGGAACGGACGTCCGCACTCCACCCTCTCTCTCTCTGCACAGGGGTGGACTCCACCATGGAAAAGCACATCACATGACCCCGTGGCTTTGTCGCTAGCAATATTTGACTCGAAAGGTTCAGGCACTCTGGCCTTCCCCACACGGGCCCCCACGTCACATTTACTGCTTTTCCCAGTGACTTTTTAACTCTCTTATCAAACTCCATCAGCACGTGGCGCTGACTTGGGAAATGACTGTCTGGGTACAGCTCACTAAAGAGCAGCGAAGCTACAGGTGGCGCCCAGAACCAGTTTCCTCCTGAGAGGTCTGGCCACTAGCTCTGAGCAGCAACGGGAAGGTTCTGCTCTGGCAAGCTGGTGCACTTTCTCTTCCGAAGTCGGTCTACATCGGTGTTCTCTCCCCGGCGACCTGGGCAGGAAAGCGTGTTTAGAGCCGTGTGTTGATGTTATCTTGGTTGAAGACACCCAGTGTGACATAGTCAGGGCTGGTCTAGCATCTTCTCTCCATAGCTTGGAGCGCCCGTTTCTGCAGACGCTGCCTGCTGTCCTGCTTACTGGCCTGGTGGGCCCTGACCAATGTCACCCTGGTTTAGTCTTCCGTCGTCTCCACGGTGGACTCCATGATGCTAAATGAGGGGTGCTCGCCAAGTGCTCCTGGGCCCTGAGATGACTGAGGACTTGGGCTGTGGGGAAGCCTCTGGGTGACATTCCTGGGGGCGTAGACTCTGTTAAGGCCTCCCTGGCTTTCTTGGGGTGGGGGGCGGTGGGAGGTGAAGGCTAGTGCAGAGAGAGAAGCTATGGCTTCCTTTTTCATCTTCTCTGCCTCTTGGTGAGCAAAGGCTGAAGTTATATCTTTGAAATACCCAACTCCAGAAAAGGGAACCATGCTGCTTTCTATGACGCCCACAAATGCCACGAAAACTTAAAGATTTCTGGTAAATGTTGGTGTACGTAGCTTGGGGAGTTCAAGAAAAATGTGGGAGAGAAGTCAGTGATTTTTCTCCTTGGGTCATTTTTTGCCTTACTTCATGATGCTTCTATTATTATTTTTTTTTTTTAATTACCCCAAAATTTATTTTTTGGTTGGGAGGTTGGAGGGCTGTCTTCTAAGTAAAATGTTCAAAGAAGAGTGACAGTCCCAGTGAAATAATATGTTACCCTATGAAAATAATTTGCAAGAAATTCCCATTCGTTTACATGTTATACGAGTATTTCACCAGAAGTGCTAACCTACACAGCTCTCTTCAGGGGGAAGTGATGAGCAGAGCCTTGGAGGTTTTGATGTTTGACTGAATTCTGTCAACAACAATATTTCAGATGGACTCAGTCTTCCATCCAAGAATCTCAAGCCTTGACTGCCCAGTAAAATAAAATAAAGCCCTCTTGAACCCATTTGGGAAGCTAAGTTAAGAAAAGTGAAGACATTTGTCTGATTACTTAGCCAATTCAGTGAGGCCTAGGGAAGAAACTGAAAAAACGTGTAATTCTCAAGTTTTAGGCCTCAGCCGTGAAAAGTTAGTTTTGTTCCCCTCATTTTTACAAACTTTTGTGATTTCTGGAGATATAGACTCTGATTCAAATTTGATGCTTTCTTGATTAATATTAGCTCATGTTGTTGTGATTAGACTTTTACTTGAGATCACATGTTTTCAAGGTACAGATTCATACATTGCATCTAATACTGCCCATAGACCAACATCTTTGCTTAAGTCTTGGGTGTTAATTTAAAACTCTTCATATAAGAAACGAAAAGGGAACCAATCGATCTTGTGCACAAACAATTAGAAACGTGACTAGAATCCTCCCTACCATCAACAAAGAAGATATTTTTCATTCCTATAATATAAAGAGATTCAGACTCAGAGAAATTAAGTAACATGCCCAAGATAATCCAACCAATAAGATAATGGGAACTGGATTTTTGACCCCAGGATTCTCTGACTCGCAAGTCCACACTGATTTTAAAAAGAAATATGTAACATATAGTAAGCCAAGTTCCTAACTTCCATGTTCTCCCAGGGAACAGGACATGTACACATGTCTAAAGTTCAAGTAAATAATGGCCTCTCCGAAGAGTTGGCTCTTCGTCATAGGGGATTCCAAAACAGACTGGAACCCATACAGAAAGCAATTCTGCGTTCCCTGTCACAGGCTGGACACGGGCTAGGTTTTTATAACTGTCTAGAAATGTTGAGGGCAAATACTACTGTTTGGTTTCAGTTCTACTTCCTAAGCACTATCATAATTGATATTTCCACATATAGAGTCATCACGACTGATAAAAGTCACATGGTGCTATCTAGCATGCGTGCTCTCATTCTAGAAGTGTGGTCAAAAGAAAAAGGAATTACCAAAAATGGAGTTGGCTACAGCACCACATAAATTACTGAAGAGTAGTCTGGCACTATCCTTTACACTCTTTTCAACAGTGTAGTCTCTTTCTAGGTCATTTTGCACACACACACAATATAGCAGAGGGACTTTCTGTTTTGAGAATGCAACTTGCCATAATATTCCATCATTTGACTAAAAAAATAGTTATTTGCTATTTTGACCTAAAATGGCATTGCTAACATTCAAATTTTTCAGGATTGGGATTATATCTACACGGGGACTCCATTGTGCTATTAAAAAGTGCTTTGATTTGCTCCAATGATCTCCCTCCTAATTTTTATGTCCCTATTTACTTTATATAGTTTTTCCAACAGAGCCTTCTGGGCCTGGGGCTTTGGGCTGGAGACGGAGACCTGTAAGCAACGCAGAACAGCGGTTGGTACGCACCAGCTAAAGGTGAAGAAGTTCAGGACATGCCCAGGGCGCCTTCATAGACAGCTCACCTCAGAGCAGTGGCTGAAAGCATTGCCACCAGGGGCCCAGATCACATGACTCAAGAATAAATCGGCTAGATGGCACCATTGTGATAAAGGAGCAAACAAAGGAAAATAAAACTGAACACCGGCATGAAAGTTACAGAGGATGGCGTGAATCAGAATGTAGGTGTGAGGACCACACTGCTGAGAGTCATAAGTCAAGTCATAAAAGTAACAGAAGATGGTTTGGAGAGCTTTTGTGCTTTTTCTCACCATTGCACAGCTTTAGAGCACTCCCAAGAAGTCTAGGGAAAGATCAGAGAAAATACTCATCTTGGTCTGCTGCCCAGTGTTGTGAGACCTCGTAAACATTTGAGGATTTTGCAGAATTAGAAAGAAGAAATCCATTTCAGAAACTGATAAGAAATTAGCCCTGTGTATGGGTTCACATGTGCGGGAGACATAGCCACATGCACATCTTGACCCACATCAATCTTCTCCAGCATTATAAGCTCCCTGGGGCAGAACCAAGGACCACATGTATGTTGTTGGACATCAGTCTCCTGATGTACAGTAAACCCTCATTGTTGAATGAACAATAAATGTGTCTACAAAGATATACATAATTAAAATATTCAGGTAATTTTTATTTTATTTGAGATAGTCTCTAAATTTTTGATTTTACAATAAATATTTGTCTTTTTTTTTTCAAAGCACTAAAAGACTCATTTCAAAAAGAAGAGAAAGAAATGTACAGTCTTCTTTAGGTACAACGGGAAACACACTTCTTGTCAACTAGCCCAAGCTCTCGGGAAGCCATCTGTACAAAGATCTTCTACCACATATCACCTCTGAAAAAGAGAGACAGACAGACAGGCCAGAAGGTCACCATAGCAACCTTACCTTCATCCTAACTGGCCTATCCCTTATTGGAGGGAAAAGCTTGATATGGAATTTCACACCTTACCTATCAGAAGGTCTTCATGATCGCCCAATGGGAGCTACATTAGTCAGTTCTCTCCAGAGAAAACAACCAATACAATGTATATATAGAAAGAGATCTATTATAAGGAGCTGGTTTGTGTAATTATGAAGACTGGCAACTCCCAAGATTTTTAGGGTGAGTAGGCAGGCTGGTGACCCAGGAGAGCAAATAGGTTAGTTCCAACTGTGAGCCCCAAAGCCCCAAAACAAGGAGAGCTGATGGTCTGGTTCGAGTCCAAAGGCAGGGAAAAAAGCCAGTGTCCCATTCTGAAGGCTGTCAGTCAGGAAAAATGTCCTTTTACGTGTGGTAGGGTCAACCTTTTTGTTTTATTCAGGCCTTCAGCTGATTGAATGAGGCCCACCCACATTACGGAGGGCAATCTGCTTTCCTCAGTCTACCAATTTCAAAGTTAATCTCATCCAAAAAGACCCTCACAGAAACACCCAGAATAACGTTTGATCAAATACCCTCGAACCCCATGATCTAGGCAAGAGTCATTTGAAGGCTGGGAGCTCCATTTTGACCCATGCTGTAGGGTCAATGTTATTCAAAGGGCTAGAGAGACTATTCTTCTTTGTTCCCTATAGTTTTCATGGTTCTTCATTGCAAGCAACAGAAGTCAAATCTGGTTAACTCACACAAAAAGGCTTCTACTGGTAGGATATCAGGTCCCTGCCAACATGGATAGGAGGGTTGGTGAAACATGATTGAAAGCTAGCAGGCATCCAAGGGGTCTGAGTGGTGCAAACCAGCCTGCCAGGGCTGCACCATCGCCAAATCATCCACAACGCCCACACGGCTAGCGTTGCGAACACACCACGGCCATAACTGTGAATAAATCTCATAATTTATCTGTCTCTCCATCACTTATTCAAGGCCAAAGACCCTGGTAAGAGTATCTGGCCCAAGCAGGTCATATGCCTTCATCCTCATGCAGAGGGATGGGGAGGAAACAGCATCTTTCCATTCTGGCTTCACCACAGTAGGAGCTAAGGCATGGATTCAGATGCTGGAAAGCCAGAAGTAGCCACTGTGCACGTGAGTCCTAATCCAGCATTTGTGGCCTCACGTGGGGAAGAGCTCAGGCATCTGGCCTCCCTCTCCTTTATCATTTCATTCTGGGCCCAGAAAATGGGCCGGCCACTCAGCACAGCTTGTCAGCACATTACACAGCCAAGCGAGACCCGCTCGGGTACCGTGTGTATGAATCCGGAATGCCCCCGCACACGTCCGCTGTATTCTCTCTGGTGGCCCGTTCCTGCCAGATGGGACGTACTGCTACTTCATCAGCTCGCTGACTTCCTTGCACAGGCGTCTCCTGTTTACCTACCACGGGGGCCCCACGCTCCACCGATATCTCCAGGAGCGTCCGAGCACAGCCTCGGGGTCTTTAGATGCCCCGAGTTTCAATTTCTAATTCTTTTCAGGGTGGTGATGGGTCCTGTGACTCAACCGCGGTCCCCTCAGGGCTCAGTTCCAGGGGACAGTTGCTGAAATTAGTGCAAGTGGGCACAATGAGGCGCCCGAACATTTGTTATCAGGGACTAGAGCTCATCAGCAGGAAACTCTCAGAGGAACCCATTGCAGCGGGGGCTTCTGGCCCTCAGAGGGTCCATATGAGAGCCACAAAGCTGATGTCCCGATTGCGATAGAAACTTTGACCTCCACTTCTATTTAACCTAACTTTTTTTCCCCCCACAAAAGCCTCCATAAACATCCTGATATTAAAGCAGAGGCATCGCCTGTGGCTTTCGGAAGAAAATCTGTGAATTTCACTCCCCTCCTCTGGTCTTGGTTTTGTTCCATTTGCTGTCAGTATTTGTGGAACATCAGGAAAGTTCTGGGCCCTGCAGACCAACCTCCGTAGAGACTCAACATGTCACAGGAGCAAACGGCCTTTGGCTTGCCCGGCATTTGCAGGTCAGCTGGGGGTGAGCCACGCCTGAGCGTGAATCCTGTGGGCTGGCTGTGTGACCTTCGCCCTTCCGGCTCAGTTTCCGCATGACGACAGTGGGGATAATCCCTCCATCACAGCATTGTTGGGACGATTCAATGAGGCAACACGTGCCCAGTGCCTGGAGCAGCCCCTGGCCTGGGGGAGCCCCTCCGTGAGTGTGTCCCCAAAGCCGGCCTGCATTGGTTAAGCACAAAGGCTGTGGAGCAGCCATAAAACAAATCGCGTGCGTTTCCCCCAGTCTGACAAGAGACGTCCCCTGGCTCTTACGGGGAATGAAGCAGCCAACGCAGAACGAGTCCTGAGAGCCCCCTTTGTCTCGACAGAGGCCTCATTTGTCGGACACAAGTGCTGTCCTGGCAGAGCTGGCCTCCCGTGTCCCTGTTACAAATCTATTTGGGTTGGAGTGCCACCAGGTCACCGCTGTGATGCGGCCACGCTCCCAGGCTGCCCCAGTGCCACTGAATTCATTCCCCGTGGCCCTGCCCATCCGGGCTCCTGTCACCTCGGGCTTTAAATTCTGAGACTCAGCAATTCTTTGTGATACCTGGCTCCTCTCCGGGCCGAGGGCTGGCCAGAGGCCGTGGCCTGCCAGCGGGTAGGAGGGACGCTGGACAGACCTCCTGGATTCCAGGAGCAAGCGTGGTTGGTGCGGGAAGTGAAGGGACCTGGCGGGTGTCCCCCTGGATGGCTGCGCTTGGAGACTCTGCCCTGCCCACGAGCCCGGGGGAAGCTACCGCTTCTGCGGATGTTTCACAGAATCAGGTAGAGGAACCATTGTGAACGGTTCCTCCTTCGGCTCAGGGGAGCCTCCCACCTGCAGACCAAGACGGCCGGGGCGCCACGCGGGAGGCCCTCCCAGTCACGGCCGTGCCACTGGAGCACTCACCGCTTCCTCGCCCCTACCTGGGGAGGGGTGAGTGATGTGCAGGGAGGGACAGGGCCGCCAGTCTACAGGACTTCCCTGCACGTGAACGTGTTTCAAACACATCTTTAGCTTTTCTATTTCCAATTGTGGTAACATGCAGATTCCACAAAACATACCATCCCAACCGTTTTTAAGTGTACAGCTCAGTAGTGTGTTCACGTTGCTTTGCAAACCCATCCAGGACTCTGTTCATCTTGCAAAACTCCGTCTCTGTGCCCCTGAAACAATGAGTCCCCATTGTCCCCAGCACTTGACATCCCCTCTACTTTGCCTCTGTGAACGTGACTACTGTCTGGACCTCACATAAGTGGAGTCGTGTCGTATTTGTCTCTTGCGTCTGGCTTACTTCACTGAGCATAACGTCCTCAGGGTTCATCCAGGGTGTAGCAGGTATCGCGATTTCCTTCCTGTTTAAGGCTGAATAACAGGACAAGGCCTTTTAAGTTGCATGGCTATTAAAGAGCCTTTGAACATGAGGGGCAGCAAAGTTGGATGGGAAAGACTCTTTGAGGTTTGAAGTCTCCCCACAACCTACTTATTTTCTAATTGTTCACTTTATCGGGGTGACATGAGTTGGCAAAAGTGACATAGGTTCCAGGTGTACAACTCTACATGACATCACCTGTTGCACTGTGTGGTCACCACCCACTTCTCTTTCCATCACCATATATTTCATGCCCCGTCCCTCCTCCCCCACCCCTCAGGTAACCACTAAACTCTTGAATGTGTCTGTGAGTTTTTGTAAAACCTGCTTTTCTAGGGCTGTATTTCCATCATCCGCAGGTGGCATCTGCCATCACGTGCAGCCAGTCAGGCAGGCAGCCAATGGATTTGGATCAGTGACCACCTAGACACCCTCGGGTCATTCCTGGCCCTCTGAGCTGGGGTCTGGGGAAGGCCAGGCTTCACACTGCAGAGGACGGGGCACCCCCACTATGACACAGCTTTGACACACGTTCATGGTGACATCCTGGGCGAGTTACTTCACCGCTGTGAGTATGGCCCGTCCAGGATAAAATGGAGACGGCACTATGAGCTCTCCCTGGGTTGGGTGGGGATGACGGGAGAGAATATAGATAAAGCACAGTGTTCAACAAACCGATGCTCAGTCTTCATACAAAGCAAATTAAAGCTGAAGTCCTTCCCCTCACCCAACGTAGCACCCACATGGCTCTTCAACATTTTCTTGAGTCTGGAACCCCTTTGAGAGTCACATACACGATGTGACATTGGATTTCCAGGGAATTCTGGAATCTTGTGATGCCCGTTCAAGGACTTTCAGTGCAAGACCGGGGGTCCAGGACGAGGAAAGCAGAGGAGGGGAACATGGGTGGGAAATACAGCTCACGTTCTGCGGTGTAAAGTAAGGTGCGGAGCCCCGTAGAACGCCTACGAGATGCTAATAGAAAGAGGGCCAACCAGTCGGTGCATCCATCCCTTCGTGGCTCTTAGATCTTTTCTAGGCACTCACTCTTACTTTTCAGCAGAGTGTGAGGGGTTCACCAGTCTTCAGACGCCTCTCTCACTCGCCGCCCTTTGCAAGCACGTGTCCTCTGAGTAGCTGTGCCGTGTAAGTACTTAGTGGCCTGGTTGATTCGCTTGCTGGTGCAACCTTTACACACTCTTCCTCGTAGTGTACACTTGGGACAGCCTGTCTCTTGCCGAGTGTCTCTCCCAGCCACGCCCCCACCCCCAACACACTCACACACAACTCTGTTGACGAGCTTGTGAGTGAAGAATCACTGGCGAATGTTTCGCAGACACAACCCGGGCCTGTAAGGCAGCGTCCGTTCTCGCCTGATTTAAAGTCTCTCCATCGGTGCCTCTGGATGCTGGACACCGTGCAGAGAGACTCGACCTGGTGTTTCAGGGGGGTTCTTTTGAAGCGCTCGGATGGTGTAGCCCCCAAAACCAGCACCCCTCCTCCCCCTCATAGCGTTACCTGTTCTCCTGCCTGCTGCCAATCCAGGTCATGGGCAACTTGGGGGCAGCGATACAAGTGTTGGCTGTCATTTCAAGCCCACTTCCACCACCGGATACCATTTCTGCACCGCCAACCCCTCTGCGGCCTCAGGTGAGCGTTTTACTAAATTTCAGGATCCTTGTAATTGCTGTTTCGAGTGTAGCATTATAGACTTCTAGGGTAACAAAAGCCTCTTGTTTCAGCAGGCAGGCGAAAAACATATAGGGAGTCTAATCTAATTGCCTAGGAACTGGCAGGTCCCCTGGCTCTCCAATTAGAGAGCCTTTGATTGAAGTCAACTAGCAAATCTACCAAATCTGATACCCGAGAACGGTTAGAAATGGCAGTAATCTGAAGAATCCAGGGTAAGATAAGGAACAAGTCTCCTCACACGGCCAGAACAAATAACTCGGCTGGCCCCAAACATCTGAAGCTTTCCAAACCCAGACCCGTGAAAAAGATCAAACCCCTCTCTTCCCCCAATAATCTCAACTCCAGCAAAGCCAAATCTTCTCAGGGGCCAGAAAAATAAGTCAGGCGGTAGGTTTTGTTCGATTTCTGTTTTTAACAACAGCACTTTCCCCCTCGCTACAAAATGCAGCCACGTTTCATGGAGAACAACGTAACAGCCAAGGTAACTCGCTCTCACAAGCAAGGACCCCTGCACGCGTTCCGATATGTCTTTTGCTTCTTTTATATTGACATAAAAAGTTGTTTGCTTTTTCTTAACAGAAGTACATGCTGATCCATAGGGCCTTTCGGTCTGCTGATCTATTTATTTTGCTGGGCAGCTACTTCACTCAACCCCGAATTGGGGCAATCATGGGGGGCAAACCCAGCTAGGAGCTCGCTAGCCACAGCCTGGCAAACCCCGCTGGCCGAATGCCTGGAACGCCAGACCGGGGCCGTGTGTCTTGGCTGCCTCCTTCCACGGCCTGCTTTGCCGGGGTAACCGGGAGCCCCAGTGCGGTGGGGATCGGGTGGGGGCCGCCCTGGCTGCCTTGTCTGAGCTGCGGGGCCTGCTGGGAAGGTTCTCGTGGGTGTGACGGCCTCCCCTGGGGGCCCAACCGGGCTTGTTTATTTACAGTCAAGAAACAAATACTGAAAAAACAAAAACCAAAAGCAGCAGGAATCCAGAGAGCAACATTCTGGGTGGTAGGGAAGATTCTGCGACGAATTCCCAAGGAGGAATTCAGAGAGGCCGCCGTCCCGGTAGTGAATGTTTCTGAGCATGGAAACCCCCCTTTCTCAGTCCTGGGGTCCCCCCCCAGGGCTCCCATTCCAGGCCCCGTGGACCTGCTTCCTCCACGCAGCTGTCACAACCCCTGGATGAGGCAGGCCCACGACGGCACCTATTCCACAAACACGGACGCGGCTACACAGAGCGGTCTCGTCGTTTGTTCCAGGTCACAGGGCGAAGCAGCACAGGCCCGGCCGGGCAGCTCGCGCCCGGTGACGGTCCAGCCTCAGCACCGACCACTGCGCTTCCCTGCCGCCCCCGGCAGACAAGTGCTCCCTGGCTTCTTCTGCCTTCTGGGAAAACTGCCTTTGAGCGTCTACATTGATTTCGTTTGTAACCAGCACGACATGGAAACCAAAACCCTCCCACTTGTCTCTTTCAAGAGACTGCTATCGTGCTAAACGTGCCTGAGCCCACGCCCCGTGGACACTTGGCCCTGGATGATCCTCTGTTGGGGGGCTGTCCGGATGTGGAGCAGCACCCCCAGCCTCTCCCACCTACGTGCCTCCCCCCACCACCACCACAAGCTGTGACAAGGACATGTGTCTCCAGATATGGCCCAGGGTCCAGGTGGGGAGGTTGGGCGATGACAAACATCATCCCCCAGGTGAGAACCACCGAGCAGCTGTTCCAAAAGGGGCGTGTAGTTCAGGTGCTGCCTTCCAGAAAGTTCTCTCAACCTTCCCTCATGTTATACTGTCCTGGGAGTCAGGTCATCTCAACTGACCCTCAAGGACGGAGCCCAGAGATGACCGGAGCAGAAGGGACAGAAGGCTCGGTGGTATCAGCATTCCCGGGACCCTTGGAGACCGATCACACAGCTCTGCTCTTTGATGGGGAGGCGTGGGGGACATCTAGACTCTAGGCCCTGAACCCCATCTGGTTTGTGGTTGTTCTTGTCCCAAGTCCCAGGGCTCTTAGGATCACCGGGATGTCGGAAATGACTGAAGAGACAGAAGCCTGCCACCATGGGCTGATTCTGCTTCCCCTCCCCTGGTTTAACCTGCAGATTCACCACTGCCTCAGGGGACGGGGTAGAGTATGACTTCCGGAGGTTGTGCTCGCTACCGACCCCGAAAACACCCGGCAGAGGGTTCATCTGAATTGAGGTGGCTCCAAAAACAGACCGTGACAAAGGCCTTGGATTCCCGTGGATGGTTCGGATGGTGAGCCCCGGAAGCCTAGTACGCCATGGGGGAGATGAGACAGGGAGGGAAGAAAACCCGGGAGGGCTCTTGTATTGACTCAGCAACCTCTGTGGACCACGGGGGCTCAGTCCCCCTGGCTGCCCTGAGAGTCGGTGTAGAATGGCACAGACAGAGGACAGAGGTCTGCCCGGGCCGGGCTTGGCTGCCCCGGGAGTGAAGCTCCAGGCCGGTGCGTGAGCCCGGGGTCAGTGTGAACTATTCTGCTTGTCTTCATACCCAGAGGCCCTGGAGCACATTTGTGAAAGGTCAGGGTTGCTATAAATGGAGACGTTTTGGGAACTTGGTGCAGACTGAAAGAGTCCTTCAGTCTCCAGACAGATCCCAAACGAGCCTGACCTGAGGGGGGAGGGACTAAGTGACAGAGATGCGGAGTCGAACCCAGGGCAGTCCTTGTGGGAGGGCGAGTGAGCCCCTGGAGGGCCCAGCAGGACCCCAAGGAGTGTCCTGTGCTAGATGTAAGGGCATCCGTTCCAGCTGGGGCATTGCAGGGGGAGGGGAGAGACTTGAGAGGTGGATCAGGAGCAGGTGACAGCTGCAAATCTTCCTGCTGCTCATGCACGGCTGCCTCCCGTCCCCTGTGGGGTCCCCGATACCCCTGCCATGTACCCTCTAGGCCTGGTCTTCCTCTCAGCACTCCCCACGTGGGCCATGCTTTACGAGACAGGGGCCCTGAACACAAAGAGGGATGAAGGGGGGAAGAGATGAGAAGCAACAGAATGGCAGACCAAACCAACACCCCCACCTGCAGCCCTCAGAGCCTCAAGCAAGCAATGAGTGCCCTGTGAAGACAGGTCTCCTGCCGCCCCCCGCCCCGGGGGCTCCCTCCCCCACTAGCACGCGTTGCCCCAGAGACAACCCCCTCCTCGCTGGTGGGTCCCTTTGCTGCCCACCCCATTTAAGCAGTCCCTGTCGGGGGGCAAGCGCTCACCGCCTTCAGCACTGCCCTGCTCTAGACAAGGGGACTGTGTCTTCACCATCAGATCTTAACCTCACCCAGCCCTGGGGATGCACAGCCGAAGCGCCCTGCTTCTAAAGGAGAAGTTCAGAGAAGTTGAGTAACTTGCTCAAGGTCACCCAGCTACGATGTGGTAGAATGAGATTGCAACAGGTCTGTCTGACATCAAAGGCATTTTTTCTTTTTTACTAAAACAAAGCTGGTGCAACCCGCTGCCTGCAGCCCGGCATGCAGCCGAGGTCGGCTTGGAATGTGGCCCTACACAAACTCGTAAACTTTCTTGAGATTTTTTGCCCAGTCCTAGAACTACCCCCTGCTTCGCGAGAGCATCCATTTAATCCTGAGCAAAGTCAGGCCTTCCTGGAGCCTCCCCCAAATCACCATCCCAAGCCCGAATCCTTTGGGACGGACACCCAGTGGTTGCAATGAGCCCTCCCCGCCCCATGCTCTGGGGTTAAGCTCTCTCTCCGGCACTGCAATGTGTCCATCCACCCAACGGTGCTCCAGGTCAGGTGTGTTCTGAGTGCTCTTGGCCCAGACGGGAGATGTATTCCCCAAGGTACGAGGAAGGAGGGACGCAGGATCCAAGTTGGGAAGCGTGCCCCAGGGTGGAGGGAACACTTTCAGGAAGGTTACAACCACTGACCCCAATACGGGCAGTAAGGCAATAACTCACTGAGCCGTAGGAATCTAGGGAACAATGAAATTGTTCCACCTGTGATGTCGATCAGCGGTCCCCAACCTTTTTAGCACCAGGGACTCATTTTGTGGAACCCACGTATTGGGGTGGCTCGTGCGCACTTCACAATAGGGTTCACGCTCCTGTGAGAATCTGATGCCCCCACTGATCTGACAGGAGGCGGAGCCCAGGTGGTCGTGGGAGTGACAGGGAGCGGCTGTCACTACAGATGAAGCTTTGCTCACCTGCCACTCACCTCCTGTGGTGCGGCCCGGTTCCTAACAGGCCACGGACCAGTGCTGGTCTATGACTCGATTGGAGTCCCCTGATACAGAGGGAAGACTTCTTTTAGAAACAGTTTTCAGAGGCACGGGGACTCTAGCTCAGCTATAGAGAAAAAAACAGCTATTTTAAGTGGCAGTCCATCATTGTCACTGAGATTGTTCTATAGATGGACTTGAATGGATGCTGCAGTTGGTTGCCATAGAAACCAGTGAAAGCTGCCACGTAGCCTGGGTCAAGTGAATTTAAAAAAGAAAGAAAAAGAAACTTAACGGCACTACCTCACTAAAGCATTTCTGGAATGAGAAGAAGGAGAAATTATTCCAGGTGCGTGTGCATTCCGTCAGAGGAGTGCGTGCAAATCAGGAGGTGGCGGAGGGCTGGGGCGGAGCCGGGAGGCCTCACTCCTTCCTGTTGAGTCAAATGCCTGCTTGGAACCGAAACCAGGCGCTCACAGCTCGGGCCTCGGCTCTCGCTGGGCTAAGTTATTGCAAAGAGAGAAAGGAGCTTTTGTCTTCATCTTAGTTAAACCCGATCCAGTCCCAGGCTCCCTGCCCTGCTATAGGGAACATCTGCTTATGTAAAAATATCATCAACAAAGACTCACAAAAGCGTCCTTGTCTGGTGAGGTGGCAGAGGTGGCAGAGGTGGCAGGCTTCGCCCTCAAACTCCACTTGGCTCACGTGTTCTTGCTTAGACAGTTAACTCTCCAATTAAACTCAGGTCTGGAAGTTAGGGCCCCCCGAGTCCTCTGAAAGGTTGGAGCCAGAAGCAAAGAAGAGTCACGGGACAGAGCGTCCCAGGACTGTCAACTATCGCAGCTTCCAGGCCAAGAATTCACCGCGTCTCCCAAGTGATTTATGTACAAATCAGGCAAGTTTTAGGCTAACGACGTTAAAACTCACTTATTTCCAGGTACACCTCCCTCCTTTCAGAAGAGACGTTCTCTCCAGCAGGTGGCCCTAAAAGGAAGTCAAACTCTCTCTATGGTACCAACCACGGTGAGTAAAACAGAGCGGGTGTCTCCCGCGCAGCCTCCCCAATACGCAAGCGATGCGCTCCATTACAAATGCTAACGGCTCTTCGCAGGAATAACCGCGACAGAGCTGGTCTTCGGGAGAAGTCACAGTCCAGAGCACACAGTTGGTAAATGCACATGGGAGGAGAAGACCGAGCCCCATGGATGGAGAGAGAATCCTGGGCTTGGGCCCCGGGGGCCCCGGGGAAACCATCTCATGCACTGTGCGTGCGGTTGTATAGGAAGCACCAACCCAAGTGGGGCTGTCCTTTCACTTGACGTGTTTGTAAATGTAAACATGTGCAGAGCGCAGCGCGCCAATCTTACAGCGTGCCTGTAAGTCTTCATTCAATCTGGGTTATTTCTTGCTGGGGCTACGACAGCCAAGATATAACCCAGGGGCAGAATTTTCATTTCATCTCCCCCGCAGCAGTGTATTTGCCCCTCGGGATACGTAGACAACACCTGGAAGCTAGACATCCACAGCATGAGTTCAAGCCTTGCCGTCTGCTGGGAGCTGGGTGAGTTTTGATGGACAACTCAGCGCTGATCGACTCGGTACAATGGGGCCCTCATCTGACAAATGCAGATAATGAAACATCTGAGAGTGACAATCAGAGCTGGAAACTCAGAGCCCATCTGCCGCACCCTCACTTTAGGGAGACATCCATGAGGCCCCGGACTGAGTGACCACCCCACGTATAGCTAGAGGGCATGTGGCCCCCGCCAGAACTCGGGGCTCTCTCCTGTGCCCTTCCCTCCACGCCCCACTCATCACTCACAGAATGAACAATTATTATGTAAATGGGTCAAAGATCACTTCCTTCCGTGTGTTGATTTTTTCACTGTAGACCCGAGACTCATCCCCTCAAAAGCCTACTGGCACTGATCTCAAATTCTTACACATCTATTAAAAAAATAGCCGGGGGAAACCAGGATGGCTCAGTGGGTTAACCACTCTTCTTGCAGCCCCGGGGTCTGAGGATCGAATCCCAGCCCCGGCCCGTGACGACCCATATGCTGAACTGGGGTGAGCTTCCCATGCAGGAGGCCCCCAGTTCAGCTCCCGCCCTGCACGGCCCCCGCCCACCTGTGTGGAACGAAACCATGTTGAGAACCGATGATGTCCAACTATGGAGACGGCTCTGGGCCCTCCCCCTTCTCTCTGTCTCTCTGTCTCTGTCCCTCTCTGTCACAAACAATAAAATAAATCTTAAATAAATAAATAAATAATAAACAAATAGCTAGATGCACATTTTCAGCTGGTTAGAACCCACCTGCTTTGCAGACCCCACCAGCACCTGTTGGCTATTGAGAAGCTAGAGCCTTGTAATTACAAGACCACAGGTGCCCTTCAGATCTCTCTGACCGGGAGACTTCCTACCACGCTGCTGAGCGCTCTGTGCACCTTTTCTCCCAGGAGTTCCCCTACCCTCCTCCCCTGCTGGGGGTTAGCCTGCTGGAGGCTCCAGGTGGTCTCATGCTGTGAGACACCTTCTGTCCTGAGACCCCTGCCCACACAAGGCACAGTAAGGCTCGCTGTGTGTGACTGCCTCTTGGGTCGTTATCCTTCTCCTTGATCAACCCCAATCCCCTCAAACCTCCTACGAAAAGGCACATGTACTTTGAGCAAATGTCACAGAGACATTTGGGGCCAACAAGAAGACCGAGGATTTAAAAAAAAAAAAAAAAAAAGGACCTTGGGTGCCCCTTTCCGGACTCCCTGGAGGTCTTAATGCCATGTAGCAAGTGACATGAATACGTCTTGGTCTTGGCCCTGTGTGGGTAAGCCCTGATGTTATAACTTGGCCCCAGTCGAATCTTAGACCTCTTATCATCCTTCCCAGATGCCAAAGATGAGATTAAGAAAAAGATAATCATGTAACAAACCGGCCCCTGTGGCCACCGAGCAAATGCTTGACTCCTTCAGAGCACATGTGAAGCAAGAACACGGAACCCTGAGACCAGGGACAGTGCACAAGCCACCCAAGACGTAGCTGTCACCCAAAGGCCAAACCACCGTAGACAACGAGGCGAGGCATTCTAGCTTAACACTGACTGTATTATTGTTTTGAAAGTTCCAAAATCTAAGTCCTGCCCCTCAGAACCTAAATGGGCTTTTCTAAAACGTGTGAGCACACAACGCTAGGCGATATGATTGACCAGGTGGAGAGAGAATCGTCAGGGAACTCGTTGAACTATGATTCTTCCACCCCCTTGCCAGGGGCTAGGGGAAGGGCCACCTTACATTTCAAAAATTACTGGTCAGATGAGACATAAGAAGGAAGTATCTTGAGATTTGGGCTAATAATTGCCTTTCTTCACCCCCCCTTTCCCCAAAAAGTTCTAAGCCCTAAATTCAACTCCATTTCGCTTGGTTGCGAAGCACTACATTTGGGAGAAAAACAAACACATTCCCCCACCGTGTGCTTTTGCCAAAATGAAGAAAGCTAGTGGACATGGATTGATCAAACCTATGCCAGGCACCGCACTGAGGGCTTCCAATACATTATACACAGCATCTCCACAGCAAACCTCATGAGGCAGGTACTGTTATTGTTCTCACTCTACAGATGTGGAAACTGAGGCACAGGACGCTTACGTCACTTGCTTAAGATCCGGCAGCTTCTAAATCACTTCAGTTTGATGCTGGAGCTGCCCTGCTCAGTACCGTAGCCACTAGGCACATATGACTACTGAGCGCTCGAATGTGGCTCGTTTGAACCGAAACGTGCGGTACCTGTAAAATACACACTAGGTGTTAGTGACTTCATATAAAGCAAAGAATATAAACTATCTCTCTCTCTTTTTTTTTTTTAATATTGACTCCATGTGGAAATACTATTCAGGAGACGCCGGATGCAATAAAAAGTTGTGAAAATTAATCTGACCTGTTTGCTTGTGCTTTTTTTGGATGAGGCCGCTAGAAAAGCTAACATTCCATGCGTGGCCCCCACTGGGAGCCCACATTCTACCTCCATTGGACCACGCTGCTCCACCATCTTGCTTTACCCCCCGAAGGTAAGAGTTTCTACTTCAGACATAGTCTTGCTTCATGGAACTTCGCTCTGCTGCAACTTTTACAAACAGAAGGCAAGACCCTCCATCAGCAAAGACAGGATGACTCGCTGTATTGCAATACCTGCTTTATGTCAGCGGTATGGAACCGAACACACAATGTCTCCGGGTCACGCCCGGATTCACACACGTGAGAACACGTGATCTTCCTTCACTGCAAGACGCATTGTGTTTTGTGTGTGCGCAAGGAAACCAGAGTCAAACATTAACCCGCAGGCAATCTTCAAAGAGCGCCGAGAACAAGACGCAACAGCCTCTCCTCTGAGCTGTACTTGTTTGACCTGCTTTCCCACCTGGATTGAAACCACAGAGTTCAAGAAGTTTAATGAGTCCCTGAGGTTCAATGTCTAATCAAAGCCAAACACGGCCTTGACTTGTGATTTCTGCTCTGATCCTGAACCCACCGCGCTGGGCGAACACAGCCAGGCGGGGGGCCGGGCCAGTCGTTTTACCAGGGGTCACAGGATGCTGTTTACGGGACAAATACTTCAGTTATTAGACGACAATCAGCGGGTTTCCATCTTCAGGGAAAGTGAGGTGATGCACATGCTTGTCAGCAAATGCGCTGAGCGGCGTGAGAAAGCCTAACCTGGTCCTGAGCTCGGATTGTGTCTCAGATGCTGGACGGGCTCAGAGCAGGAGCTGAACGTTCACGTTTTCCTCGGAAAGGTCCCCAAGCAGAAAACATTGCCGGGACTGTGAGCAACATCCCCAGGACTTGTCCATTCAAACTAAGGGCATTCTCTCCCTCCCCGCTGAGCGCGGGGTGACACCCAGCCCTCCCCCAGCTCGGAGCTGCCGACGCGCCTCCTTATTGACTGAGGGGCCTGGAACCGGCTCCGGGCGTCTCTCCCGGTTCAGGGCATCCCCCTGTGCGAACGCCTTTTCAAATGTGCCCAACTTTCACGTTTGAGCCAGGCCCTCAGCTTGACCCTTCAGCACCCCTTCTCCCACTTTCCCAGCTTCTCTCTCCCTCTCGGGTCCTCAGTCTTCTTTCTTCCTTGCAAACATGTCCAGGAAGAGGCTGTGGCACTAAAAGCCATCCTCGGGCCGTGGTAGGACCCGTCTTCTCCCCTGCAGCCCCTCCTGAGGGGGGATTAGGGGTTCCTCCCTGTGTCCCAATACCGGGGAGCTAGCTGTCCCTGGGCCACTCAGAATCAACCAATGATGCGCCAGAGGACAGAGGCCCAGTGCGTGTTTTTCCACAGGACTGAGTGCGCCTATATAATCTCTCTCTAGACAGACCCAACTGTGACCTCTCACGACCCCTCATTGTTTACCCTTAGCTTTCTAGGTTCATTGTACGCTTGATGCCCTTCATGGGCATCATGCCACATGACATAGGGGACCGTGTACGAAAACCCAGCGGCTCGTATTCCAACTACGGTTCTGCTGCTAACGAGCTGTGTGGCTGTGGACATGTCCCTGAACTTCTCTGAGCCCATTCTCCAATGAAGTCAAAGGATGAGGAACTGCTGACACGTTCAAGTCCTTTCTGTTCTACAATTCTAGGACCCGTGACCTTCGAGATCATCGGTAGTCACTGGTATGCATTTCTTTACCACCTTCATGTCCTGTGACTCCTGACTCCCAGGGGTTCACACTCCTTGGGGATTTGTGGTCGCCCCATGAGAAGCGAGCCTACGAGGTCCCCTGACAAGGCGATGAACATGACTTCATGCCAGACTCCCATTTGAGATGGCAGAGCAGCCGATCCTGGAGAACCGCCTGGCGTGTAGCTGAACACAAGTCCTATACCTAAGGACGCGCAGAAGACACAGCGCTCTTCGGGCAGCTTCGGAACGTGGGCCCTCGATGGAGACAGGAGCCCCAGTGCTCACGGCCACGTAAAGCACCCAGGACTCGGCGTCGGGACGGTCTCAGCTCCACCCGCCTCACCGGGCCTGACCGTGAGCTTCTCCAAAAAGTAGAGACAGGTTCCGTGTTTCCAGGAGAATATGGATAAGCATCAGGCCTATTCTTTTATAGAAACACCTCTGTCTTAGCAACCAGATTCGTCTCCCCAGGTCCTGATGTCCACATAATGTCCCACACATCGTGGAAATGGGTGTGGTCACTATGACATGTGCCAGCCCCACCCTGCCTGTGTGGACTGTCTGCCCCAGTGGCATTGCTCCCAGCTGGTCTTTGTACCATGTGCACCAATGTCCTCTTCCTCCGGAGTCTCTCTCTCTCTCTCTTTTAATTCTGTTTAACGTTTTTACAGAGAGCCTGTAGGTCTTTAGAAGTCAAGTGTTCAATTCCGCGAATACTGAATGCACGAGTGAGGAGTTCCGGGGTTAGGAATCTAAGAGTTTATAGCTCCTAACACAAGTTTTCAGTGGGTCATTGCACACCACAAAAAATAAAAAAATAAATAAAATAGCTCTCTCCCTCCCCACCACCACCCTTGCTCTGCAACCAGATGGAATTCATGTGATTTTATGATTCTTTTTTGGCTCCTATCCCAGGTGCCTCACCCCACAAGCCCTCCTTATGCCGCTGGTGAGTGGGGAAGCCTTGCTCTCGTGTTCCCTGCCACTTACCCTAATTGAGTCCTCGTGATAAATGTCAGAGTGCCTCTCCTACAACACAGCCCATTTGTCACTGCGCTAGTCCCGTGGTTCGTCTGCAGAGGGGGCCAAATATTGTATACACAATTTAAGAAAGAAAAAAAAGCTATTGAAATTGCAATACTCCATACATACCAATAACAAAAGATGGCTCCAGGCCATGTTTGACATCTGCCATTGCAAGAAGTGCTCCAAGTGGTGACCATCAGCGTCCAGACACTTCTGATGACAGCGAACACCTAAGTGTCCACGTGTATCGCCGCTCGTGCCACGTCCGCTGACCATGCGCCTCACACTTACCGCAAATGCGTGCAATTGTTAGGCGTGTGGGAGGTTCTGTGGCAGACTCACGCCTCCATTGTCGTTGTACTTCCACAGTGTTCTCTAATTCAAATACCACTTCAACATGGTCTTGCACACCTTCGAAAACAACTGTGCTTCCTCCATTTGCTTTGACTGTCCTGCCTGTCGCACGGTGATGCTAGCAGCATTCGTCTGATGAACACCACCTTTTAAGCGAAAGTCATACTATGCATTGCTACCCTCATTCGATTCAACTTGGAAAAGTGGTACATAAAGAATGTCCAAAATTCACGCAAGAAGACATTTTGATAGAAAACACAGGTTTATAATTAAAAATTGTACACTTTCGTCACTCAACAATGAAAACGCGTTGTTCTTTCATGGAGTACTCTATTTTTAATAACCCTGAACTGTCAGCTGTCACGCTGTCTATTTTTTTCATTGGCAACACTTTACCGCACAAATGACGCCAAATTCAAATCTTGCATGAATTTTGGGACACCCTTTAGCTAACTTTGCTTAAAACACGTCTACGGTTTTGGGCACCCCGGTATTTATGCAGCAGTGCCTGCCATGTGACTGGGAGAGAGCAGGCACATCTGTGCGGGGGACCCAGCACAGTCCCCCTCGACCTGGATTTGCAATGATTCCAATGTGATTGGGGACAGCGGCTCACTCAGACCTTTCTTCTTCATTTCTTGCCGTCCTGTTACTTCTAAGCATATCAGGGGGATGGGGAGGAGGGGATGGAGGAGGTTGATGAAAAATGTGTTTGAAAAAAATTAAAATGACAAGACTATCCAAGGTAGCGGTTACAAATGAAACCTCACTTGTAAGTCCAACGTGTCCCACCCGAACTGGAATTTCCTGTCAAGTTTCCTCCCTTGAATGTTTTTCCTTATAGCTGCATGATTTCCAATTGATTTTATATTTAGTAGTGGTTCCCAGAATTCCTAAGACAATAGACATTTTACCAAAAGTTGCATGACTACATGAATGCTCACCTTAAGGGAATGATGGCGGTGGGCCAGGTGTGACTTGGCAGTAACCTTCGTTATTAGATGAAGGATGGTATGAGACGGACTTCCTATCGGGCCAGGTTGAGTGACCAGATTAGTCAGGACTCTTTAGGATGCAAACGACAGAAACCCAACTCAGGCCATGGCTGTGTGTTGCTTTACGTACCTGGGATATTTATAAATGAACATGGACTTCTGGCAGGGCTGGATCTAGGTACTGAAACAAGGTTGTCAGGACTCTTACACTCATGATCTTTATTTTTCAGGTTGGCTTTCCTCTGAATTAAAAAATAAAATAACGAATTCATTCTCTCCTGTTGCAGCAGCTTCCTTTCACAGCTAGGGGGAAATGGTTGTCGGCTGTTCCAGATCACATAGCCTGGCTTGGAAATCCTGGTGGGAGAAGAATATCTCTTTCCAGTAGGTAAATAAATTCTCAGAAGAATTCTCATTGGCCTTGACTTTGTCACATGACCTCCTCTGCAATAGTTGTTTTTTGTTGTTGTTTGTTTTTCATGAGAATAGGGTACTATGATTAACTGGAATGAATCACCTATGGGTAGGAGGTGGGGTGGGGGGTAGTTTTTTTATCAGAAGGAGGGTGGGTTGGGGAGTAAATACCCCAGTGGCTACACTGAGGGATGGCTTGGAGAAGTAGCAGTTACTTCTTCAAATTTTCATTTAAACTGTATTTACTGAATGTCTATTTTGTGCTAGAGAGTGGACAGACATGAAAGTGCCTGTTCTCTTGCAGTTTATCACCTATTAAAATAATCCTCACCAAGACTAAAAAGCCATAGCAATTCAATGTCAAGTGATCCTGGATGGGATCCTGGACTAGAAACAAAACAAAACAAAAACTATAAAGGACATTTTAGAGGTCATTGAGGAAATTTGAACATGGTGTGTCTATTAGATGAGTATCGCATCATGGTTAAATAATTTCTGGAGTACATTTTATAGTTGTGGGAAAATATCCTTACTTTCAAGAGACACAATACCATCATATTTAGAACTAAAATAATGTCATGATGCCTGCACCTAATTTTCAAATGACTCAGCAAAAAACAAAATGTACGTGTGTGTGTGTGTGTGTCTGAGTGTGTGGGCATATGTTTGTGTTCTTCATCAGCAAGTTATCCCTAAACAACCCCAAAGAAACATCCATCCAAGTAACAGCATTAGATTTTCTATATAAACCCTGGTCAAAGCAAGTTGCTTTTAAACTGATAAGAGCCTTGACTCAACCTGCATAGAAATCCTAGAATGGCCAGTCTCCATTACAGTGGGAACTGAGTGGCATCCGATTACATTAATCACACTTAATCCTGCTAATTGTCAAGAAGGACTTTGACATGTGGTGTTACATTTTCCCAGGCTGTATACTAGCTAGGGAGCAGGGCACCATGCAGGAAACCCTCTTTATTCCAGAGCATCCACACTGGATTGTAAAACTCTGACCATCCACAATATCAGCCCCTCTCCTCCGGCAACAGCCTCTGTTCTTCCTAAAGGCAAAGAGGGCACATGGCTGCGTTGGTGTCCGATCGCTGTGTGGTAGTTCACATTAGCGCACAGATTTATTCTCACATGGTCTGCAGGTCAGAAATCTGAACGCAAGGTGCTGCCAGAATTGCATTTCCATGGGAAGCTTCAGAAGCTTTTTCCATTGCTAGCAGCCACCTGCCTCCCTTGCTCCTGGCTCCTTCCTCACATCATCCCACCCTGTTGCTGCCGTCTCTGATCCATCTCCCTCTCACAAGGACATCAGCCTCACCTGATCACCTCCCCACCTCAAACCCCTAATTTCAGCTGATCTGCAATGTTCATTTTGTCGTGTCAGGTAATAGTCACAGTTCCAAGGACTGACAACATGGCCGTCTTGGAGGGTGGAAGGTCATGATTTTTCAGAGCTCCACAACCCGTTAGAAATGTAAGCCCATGGGGAAGCTGGATGGCTCAGCGGACTGAGCATTCACCTTGGAGACCTGGGGTCCGAGGATCAAGTACCGGTCACAGCCACAGCCTGTGCAGACCCATATGCTGAAGTGGGGTGTACGTCCCACCCCAGTGTGGTTCCCACAACTACAGGCTGTGAGAACAGTTTGAGAGAGTGTCAGAAACTGTTAGGCCTCTTGTTTCTGCTCACACATTGTCTAAAAAACCCCAACACAACTCGTTGCTGAATCATTAAGTTTCTGAATTCATTTGGCTGAATATACTGTGTACTTGACTGTAATAACAGAAGAGACTTCCTTTGAGGCATGGTGAGATAACAGGATTTGGTCTATTATTAAAAATCCAATTCAAAGTCCCATCATTCACTGAGCTTCTTGTGTAAAGAGGCTTTCAACAAAGCCGTGCACATTTTAATTATGGGAGAGCTGGGCTGGAGTTTGGTACGATGCTTAAAAGATGCAGTGGGGGAGACCGGGATAGCTTAAGGAGTTGAGCGCTTGTCTTACAACCACGTGGCCCGGGGATCCAATCCCGGCCCCGGCCCGTGCAAACCCACATGCAGGATGGTATCGAAGGTCCTCCGCTCCCACAAGGGAGGCCCCCAGTTCGGTTCCCACCCCATGCGGCCCCACATCCACCTGCGTAGAATGACACCACGTCACAGCGAATGATGTACAACTATGAGGACTGCTCTGGGCCCTCACTCTTCTCTCTCTCTCTCTCTCACCTTCGCTCAAACAACAAAATTTTTAAAAAATGCGACGAAGCAATTTCTGATCAAGATAGCAGAGCAGGGAAACGCTGTGCTCGCCTCCTCTCAGGACCACGTCACTTACAGCTAAACTACAGAACAACCATTACAGAGAATCTCCCGAAATCTAGCTGAACTGAAGTTGAACTATGTACATGCAGAACAAGCCACCTCGAGACCGAAGTGGGCTGGTCCCACACCCACGTGTGACCGATAAACATCAAGACAAATAGCTCACTGCAGACCTGCTCCCCAGAGGAGCGAGGGGTCCCAGCCTCCCCACCAGGGTCCCCAGCCCAGGGCTCCAGGGCCGGGGACAGAAGTCCCCACACCTCCTGGCCGAGAGAACCAGCGGGGATAGCAGCCGAGGGAGACGGAGGCGGCTGCAGCCCCAGGGGCTGCCCCTAAAGGGCCCGTGCATGGACTTCCTCGCTGATGGACGCACTTGCTCTGAGCTCTGGCGGGGGCAGCAGCTTGAAAGCGCCAGGGACGTACAGAGAGGCACTGAAGTGTTGGGCTTCAGGGTGAGGGCTGCAGAAGGTTTCTCCTGGATAGAGAAGCAGGCAGAAGCCCTTGTTTCTTTGTTGAGCCCACCTCTCATCTAACTGGCTACCAGCTTTTGTGGGCCCCACCCTAGCGACTCCCCGAGACCCCGCTCCACCCAAATTTCAGGCACACATAAGCTGTTTGCAGGGGGTTTTCCGTGCAACCTGTCTTTGCTCGGGCTGCAGACTGTCCTGACATCGCTCAAAGTCTCACTAAACTCAGACAAGCGGCACGTGGCCTCGGCGTGTCCATACCTCTGGCTGAGCAGCCCTGAGCCCGGCACTAGCTGCAGTTGGCCCCAGTTCGTGGCTTGGCCTCTCGGGCAGACAAATGCACCCATGTGTTCGTCTCAGCACTGTCTGCAATGGCCACGATGTGGAGGCAGCCCAGGTGTCCGCTGATGGATGAATGCGTAAAGAGGACGTGGTACATACACACAATGGAATATTGCTCAGCCATGGAAGGGGATGCGGCCTCGCCATCTGTGGGGGCATGGATGGACCGGCAGGGAATTGTGCTGAGAGGCGTATGTCAGACTGAGAAAGACTAGTACGATGTGATTTCACTTGTATGTGAGATCTAAGAACAACAGACACAAAACAGAAACACAGTCGTAGACACAGGGAATGTTTTGATGATTGCTAAATGGGAGGGGGCTTCGGGTGAGTGACAAAGGAAAAGAGCTTAAGGACGTACGAGCAGGTTGTTACATAGCAGTCACAGGATGCAGGGTACAGCCTAAGGACTACAGTCAGTAATATTGTGGTCACTACGCATGGTCTCAGATGGGGACTGGACTTCTCACGGTGGCAGATGGGAGGGGTGTTGGGGGCAGGGTCAAAAAGGTGAAGGTAGTTACGAAACAGTCATGGGATGTGAAGTACAGTGTAGGGAATACAGTCAATAATATGGTAACAACTCTACATAGTGCCAGGTGGGTACCAGACTAGTCAGGGGATCACTAAATTATATAAACATCTGTCCACTATGCGGTACATATAAAATATAAAATAATATTGAATGTCAAAATAAAGTGTAAAATAAAACCAATACAGTATTCAGTGCATTTACAAAAAACAAAACAAAACGATGCAATAAAGAAGGAAACTGGGGAAGCCGGGAGGGCTCAGTGGGTTGAGCGCTCACTTTGCAGCCCCGGAGCCCGAGGATCGAATCCTAGCCCCGGCCCGTGTGGACCCACATGCTGAACTGGGGAGTGCCAGGCCCCCCACGCCCCTTGGGGAGCAGGGTTCTTAGAAAACACATTGCGGGACAGGCGAGACCAGCAGGGGTTCAGCCTCGATAGCAGATACCATGGAGTCCATAGCAAGCCCAGTGCTGTGCAAACAGCCACAGACGGGGTGCCTGCCCTCGGGGAGCTTCAGCTACACGGAGGGACTGAGCATAACCGATGATTCCAATACAGGGAGACGGACGTGCAGACGGGACGGCGCCTCACTCTGCCCTTTCCTCACCCAGGATCCCACAGCGGCTGCACTGCCATTGAAGTCACCGTACACGCAACCTCCCAGTACTCCCCAGTCTTCCACGCACGACCTCAACACACCCCAGTCTTCCACACACGACTCCCTAGTACATCCCAGTCTTCCACGCACGACCTCAACACACCCCAGTCTTCCACGCACGACTCCCTAGTACACCCCAGTCTTTCACACACAACTCCCCAGTATACCCCAATCTTTCACGCATGACCTCAACACACCCCAGTCTTCCACACACGACTCCCTAGTACATCCCAGTCTTCCACGCACGACC
>PVKE010000320.1:0-100182 GCA_004027555.1 Craseonycteris thonglongyai
TGTGGTCACCGAGGATAAATAATATTGATTGATAATAATACTGTTAATACAAAAGAAAAGAAGCTACCGTATGACACTACCAAATATTCAAGCTAACTGACTGTGTTCTTCGATGAGTCGAGTCATAACTGTTGCGTTCACGCGTTGCGTCCGGTGACAAGTGTAACACGTAAGTCAAAATGTATTGTCTGGGTGGGCGGAGATCACAGTGTCAGGCTGTCAGAATTCTAGGAATTTATGACCTTGGCAAATTCCCAGAATGCATTAAACTATCACTAGAAAGTTTTGTCTTCTACAATCGCTTCAAAGTCCATGGTACACAGAATTCTACCCCAGACATTGCGAGCGATCAACGATCGACCAAAATTGGTCTCGCGATCGACCAGTCGACCGCGATCGACTTGTTGGCCACCCCTGCTCTATCACATGCTCACCACTTGAAGTCTAGTCTCCATCCACGACTTCTCTTATCCAGGAAAAATATCCACACATTTTCCAGTTCTGGCTGTGGTGTGTGTGTATGAGATACCTAAGGTTCTCCCACCATCCTTAAAGAGCTCTGAACAGTTACTTTATGCCATCACATTTGAATATTTTAAAATGTACATATATTTTTTCTAAAATATCAAGTATAAATTGCATTCAGCTCATGTACTAGATTGGTAAAATCTTTTTGACTACTTACTCTGCCACCCATTATGTTCACTAGTTCTTTAATTATAATTTCATACACAGATTAAATAAGATAAATTTCTATCCTTCAATCAAATATATGAAGTTTGATAGAGAGGAGGGGACCAAGAACAGTAGTTCTGTCCCATCATTCGCTGTGGCTGCACCCTCATGCACGTCAACTCCCACCTGCTGGGTCACTACTGCACAGCCACTGTGATAGGCCAGCCTACAGCCTGTATCTCTTTATTCAAATCGTCTCAAATATTATCACTATCACAAATTTCATTATCATTTGTGATAATTAGGCTTTCTCTAATCTTTGACTTTTGTAATACCATTAAATGGATTAATACAAGCACATGCAGTTAGAAACATCTGACAAACTAAGTCATCCCCAACCCCTGGACCAAGCAAGAGGACAGAGATGAGTTCTAGCAGTCATGCAGTCAATGAGCTTGATATGGCCAAGAGAGACCCATGGACAATAAGTCACAATTTACACTTTCTTCTGGGGCCTTATACATTGTAGTGATACACTTCCTATGGGATAGAGGCAGTCCCAAGGATAAGTGAGTGTCTACATCAATGCAAGTTTTTAAATAATGCCTGTGCTTGTTTTCCTTAATTATAAAAGTGATGTGTTTGTATTTTTTCACTGGAGAAAAATCAAATAAACCAAAACACAGAGAAAATAATGTGAAAAATTTCCTTCCCCCAACAATCCCACACCTCATCCTCTAGAAGCACTGTTAACTGATTGATATGTTTCCTTATCTATTTTTTCTATGCATTCATGCATATGTAAACATATATAATTGTGTTGTTTTTATGAATAAATGGGTTTTACAGCCTTTTTTGTGTCAGACATTTTTTTACCAGCATAGTGGTCACTTTATGCCTTTAAAAATAAGATTTTTGATACTTCAAAGGATTTTTGGCAGCCAGGGAGAATTTTGTTGCAAGTCAACCATTATATCTAATACAATATGCTATTTTTTTCCCAAAATTTTTTATTGTTAAATTTATCAGGGTGACATTGGTTTGCAAAAATTACATAAGTTTCAGGTATACAATTCTACATTACATCATCTATGTATTGCATTGTGTGCTCACCACCCAGAGTCAGCTCTCTTTCCATCACCATATATTTGATGTCCCGTCCCTACTCCCCCACCCACCTTCCCCTTTACTCTCAGGTAACCACTAAACTATTGACTGTGTCCATCAGTTTTTGTTTCTTTGTTACTTTCAGTTTTATAATCCACCTATAAGTGAGGTCATCTATTTCTTGATTCTTTCAATCTGACTTATTTCCCTTAATAAGGTGGTTTCAAGGTCCATCCATGTTGTCACAAATGGCTGTATTTAATCTTTTCTTATCGCTGAATCATATTCCATTGTGTAAATGTACCACAACTTCTTTATCTAGTCATCTATCAGAGGACATGTTGGTTGTCTCCATGATTTGGCCACTGTGAACAGTGCTGCAATGAACACTGGGATACATATATATTTGCAAATTAAGGTTTTACAAGTTATTTGGGTAAATACCCAGAGAGGGACTGCCAGGTTATATGGCATATGCTATTTTAAAAGAAATTAATAATACTTAAGAAATTAATGCTAAGATGAATTTATAGTCTTCCCAAGGTAAGCATAACAACAAAGGCACTTTGATTAATAATTTTAAACCTATATTTCCATACATTTGATTTTATGAAATCATATTCTGCCTTAGAGAACTTGATATCAAGTACATACCTAGGAATTTTTTAAAACAAAGTATTATTTGTGTGTGTGTGTGTGTGTGTGTGTGTGTGTGGTGTGTGTGTGAATTCTTGTACTAGAGACTTGAAGAATAATTATTGATTTTTCTACCACTTACATGTTCATTCAAAACACATTGACCAGCCTTTTGTCTAAGGAGAACTGTTTCCCAAACCAAAAGAACTACACATTATGACAACATATATTGTTCCTATTTGGAAAACACCAATATGTAAAGGTACCACAAGAAGTATAACTCACTAGTTCTCACTTAAAGATTCCACATACATATGTAATTCAAGATGGGCCAATTTAAAAAGAAACAATTTCTGAAGCATTTAGACATACGGTTTTCTTGCTAGTTTCAAGAACAGTAATATTTAGGCTGGCAGACAAATTTATTTTTATACATTCCAATTCATCTGGAAAATGTAATTTGCAATAGTAGCACATACATACCTCAATGATGATGGAAGGAAATGCCTAAGGTAAGGCTCCAAACACGTAGACCTGCCCCTGCATCCAGGCCAGGAAGCTCGACTCCCATGACTGATGTCAGCATGATGGTGGCACAGAAAGTCTCAAGCTTTGTTTCCACACAAGCCCCAACTTAACAACGAAACATGGAAAACCCCAGAAGATAAAAAAGTGGACTAATTAGAACGTTTGTACACTGTGGTAATGTAGCATGGTACAGCTACTATGGAAATATTAAAAATAGGTGAAATATAAAGCTGAAAGTAACAAAGAAGCAAAAACTCATGGACATAGTCAATAGTTTGGTGGTTACCTGAGGGTAAGGGAGGGAAGGGGGAGGGAAAGGGGCAGGGGGTAGTTGGGAGTGGGCACCAGATATATGGTGATGGAAGGAGAGGAGCCTCTGGGTGGTGAGCACATAATGCAACACATAGACAATGTAATGTAGAGTTGTACGCCTTGAACTATATAATTGTTACCAACCAATGTCACCCCAATAAATTTAATAATAAAAATAAAAAATAAAATACATAAACTATCATATGATCCAGCATTCCTACTCCTTGATATATTTCCAAAGAAAATTATCTTAGGATCTCAAAGAGATATCTGCACTCCCATGTTCACTGCAGCATTTTCCACAATGGTAAGAAGAGAAACAAGCTAAATCCATGGACAGATTAATGGATAAAGAAGATGTGGTAAACACATACAATGAGCTACTTATTATTCAGCCTTAAAAAAAAATAGAAGGAAATTCTACCACACGTGACAATATGGGTAAAACTGGAGGACATTATGTTAAGTGAAAAAAGCCAGTTACTAAAGGTCAAATACTGCATGTTTCCACTTTTATGGGAAATCCAAATTAGCCAAACTCATAGAAATAGAGAGCACAGAAAACTCATGATTTCACCATAGTTGATACAGCCTTCCTCCAACCCTGAAGGATCCTGGCTGCGAAGAAATGTTTAGCAGTCAAGTTCACTTACAAATATGCTTCTCTCTCTCTTTCTCTCTCTCTCTCTCTCTCTCTCTCTCTCTCTCTCTCTCTCTCTCTCTCTCTCACACACACACACACACACACACACACACACACACACACACACACACACACACACAGAGTTGGACAGGCTTCAGGAATAGAACAAAACAAGAAAAAATGCACTAGTCTTTCTTAACAGTTCATAACATCATCTCAGCATACAGGACACACTGGTTACATTTCTGTCATTTCTATGAAATATTTTGAACAATGAAGTTATTTTTATACAAGCCTGTTCAGATTGCACAAAGGTCAATCTTTGGGGGCCTGCAAAACGCAATTTGCCTAGAAAAGAATACTTTTTAATGTAAACGTGACCTTTAATTTTCCTTAAGTCAAATGTTCAAATATATTTTTCATGTTTTAAAGCACACTTTATGATGACATTTTAGAGACATTTATGCCCTGCTTGGTGGCCTTCTGTCATGGCGCCTGTCTATGGGCATGCACAATGTCAGCCACACCCAGATGCTAACAGCCTGCCTCTGTCCAGGTTCTGTGATGGGCTTATCTCGATGGTGCCCAAGAAGATTTGCAAATAATAACTCAGTCTTTTTAATGGCTTAATATGACAATGTAATTATCCGGCAGCACAATTCAACACAAGTTTATATTATTATCTATTTTTGTGCCATCATTCAGCAAAGCTTGACAGTTAGAATTGTTGAGGGAAGTTGAGATAAAGAGAATAACAATTGTTCAACATTATGTGTTTGGCATTGGTTGTGATATGTGCACCTGCCAACAATTACTTTTCAGCCTAGAGAAAAGCTGCACTCTAATTACACGATCTATGGTTTAGCGAGGGCCCTCTGCCATCCCCTCGTGCTTTATCAGATCAAACAGTTCCCAAACTCACAGGCAAAGGTCCATGAATGTAGATTTGGTCATGAATCATACTACAATGGAGTCTGCCCAGCATCACACCTAGTAGGTGCTTGGGAAAGAATTACTGAGTCATTTCATTAGGCTTTTATCCACTGCACTTGTCTCCTGCAAATGTGCTCAGTTTACCGTAATTAGTGGGGGGGGGGGGAGAACATTCAAATACAAAGCAACTCAGTTTTATTGCAGAATCTTTGCTTCACACTCCAGGATTCACTTCGCTCTTCCTCTTGGCCTCTGTCCGCCACCTAGTGTGTGGTGAGCTCTGCTTCTCAGAGCACAGACCCTTCCCAGCTCAGGAGGGGAATACGCAACCCTCTTGATAGCAACGGCTAAAATAAGAGAATCATGTTTTAGGTGTTTGCCAAGGTGTTATGTTTGTTGTGGTGTGGTGGTGGCTTTCTTTCTAGTAAATACGCCCTTCCTTTTTTGAACAGTCACACTTCTAATCTCCTGATCCTATGTTGGGTAAAATTCCCAGACATGATTTGTTTAACTATGCTTACTGGAAAGGAAAATCTACCATTGGCATCAAAAACACCAGCTTCCACCGTCTGTGATCATCATTTCCTGGACATACAAGGACTTAGAGAGCCGCCAACACCTATGAGCACAGAACGCAGTAGAAGCATTTCAAACATAGTGTAGGGAACAACTTAATTCTTAGCAGCTAAAAATTCAGCTTCTTATATTTTTAAAATTTTTCTACTAATCTAATTTCATCCAAACAGCAAATGTACAACCAGCTTCAATAATCCATGAGCACTGGCTGAATCCACAAGTACATGGCACCAAAATGGGCTTAATTTCCATCTTAATTACTGTTCCATCCTTCTAGAAAGATGCCAGGCTCACTGATCGGGGCTGAGGATGTAAAGGGAATGAAATGACTCTCTTTTCTCTGGAACTCTCTGCGCTGGGGGCGAGCCGTGTAGGTAAGTCATGACAAACCCTTGCCATATGCAGTAGCATGGAATGCAATGAGTCTTGGTGAGAACACTCCTTCACTTATCCCACCACTTCATCCCAAGTGTCCATGATGTGCCAGGGGAATAGAACAGTGTGTGAGTGTGAAAGGAAAGCACCAGTGGGCTGAGAAGGGGGTGGCTTGTGAGCCTGGAGGTGGGGATGTTCTGGGGAATGTGGTGAGAAGCTAGGCTAGCACTCAGCGTGCAGGGAAGGAGCGTGTTCAGACTGACCAAGCCACACTTGCTGGCGTTGAGTGAGGCTGCCTGTAAGAAAGCCCTTACTTTGTGTGATCAGGTCCCCCTTATTTGGGGTATCCTAAAGAGTTACAAAGTTCACAGGCAACCTGATTTCATTTTCTAGTTAATTCTATTGCCTTTTACAACAAAACATTTTACCAGACTGTCTAAATAACAGCATATAATGGGCACTTTGTCATCTGTCCCTACATACCATGGCCACTCAGTAGAGATTGGACAGGGAGGGCCGTCCATGGTGGCAGTGGGCAGAGGGCCTGAACCATACCCTGAGCAGCCAACGCTTAATGGTGGAGGTCAGCTGAGGTGTGAATCCAACTAAACACTAAAACATGCCCCATCATAGCATATTGCTGTCTTGAGTTTAAATTGTGTTGATAAAATTAAAAACCAGACGGACATTATAAACCAAACACACACCTTTAGGCTTTTCTGTGCTTCTCTTATGAATAGGGCACTTGCCTGTGACTCCTGCATAAGACCCCTTATTTTGTGAGCAATGGCCTGCAGTTCCATTATTTCACAGAGCTTTAAATAATCAAAATGAGCCTGGCTGGTTAAAACACACTGGCACTTGAAGCAAGTTTCTGTTCGTATAACAAGTGGTACTGATCTACTTAGCAGGCTGCCTTTTTATACTGTGCACTGATTTTTGAAAATTATTTTATGGTTCTAAAAATATGCCTGATATACATGTTCTAAAAAGGTACCACTCTGTGGATAAAGTGGCCAAAATCATATTCATTGTTCATAGATCTGTGTAGCTTGTAGCAGAACCAGCTTAAAGAATTCACCATCTACTTCAATTGTACAAAAAAGGAAGAACTGACTTCATCTGGTAACCATGCAAGATAAACTGAAAGGATATTCTAATCTATTTAAAGTCTCAAGAATGTTAGAGCTATATCCATTTTGAAGGTCAGATTTTAGCAAAATTAAAAAGTTACATTTTTAAATGTTAAATTAATAAATAAATCCTAAAAATCTATTTTGAAAAATATTTGCCTTAGTAGTTATGATTTATGCACTGCAAAAAAATTACATATGGCTCTCACCTATACATAAGTTACAGAACATTAAATGTGATACTCCGATAAAAACACAATTTAAAAATGGAATTTGCAATGAAAAGTTCTGTTTTCTTTAGTTCAGCCATACGACTACATTGTGAAGCACATCTACAATATACTGGTTGTGTGATTTAGAAAGAACAGATTTTCTAACTGTGGAGTGGTTAAGAACACGACACAGGCATATAAGGACACCGGCAAATGCCTAATTTGAATAGAAGCGTGTGACGAAATTCCGGGGAAAGCAGAGAGAAAGGACTGGCTGGCTCTGTGTAAAATGAATGGGGAAGGAAACACTTTGCCCTCGTCACCAAATAACAACAGGAGGCACAAACACGGATGCTTAAACTCCATCTTCAGAATGACAATGCTCCTGGATAATACAATGAGAACATAAGATGACAGGCCTACCACTGTAAATAAAAAGGGGCAATTGCATTCATTTGCAGGGGACCTGAAGTGAAGAGGGATCCCCCTGCTTGGAGCAAGACCACTTTTCTACCAAGGCTCTGAAGTACACTCCTCTACCACCAACCATCCAGGCCCCTGTGTGGGGTGGACACAGCACCCACACGCCTGGGATGACATTGGCACCCCTGTGAGTGTTGCAGCATGACCCTCCCCCCAGCATTTGCAGCTCCCACGTGGCCAGCACTAAGATCATGAGGATGCACAGGGCCCTGCCTTCTGTCTCCCCGGAGCCCAGACTCGCGGTCCCTCCTCCTGCCCTAGTCTGGACACTAACTCCACGCTGCTCCCTCGTAGCTGGCCTGACCCAGTCTGCCTCCCATCAGCACTGCTCAGAGGCCTCAGCAATGGGCACGGGCACGGCCCCAGCTCCAGAGCTTCTGTGAATGCCAACCACAGACCCACATCCCCAGCAGCCCTCTCGGGACCGGCCATCTTTTCTCCTCATGCTTGACCACTGGGCTCAGCTGAGGTCCTGGTCCTTATACCCTTCTTCCTATGTTAAGGTGACCAGATTTTAACATTGGTAAAGCGGGACACCATTGACCGGGGGAGAGGGGGTTCTTGATTAAAAATTTGGTCTATCTCCCGCCGTTCCCTAGCTTGTCATGCATTCTTTCCAAAAATCAGGACTTTTTTTAAATGCCGCGGGACACGGGACAAATTGTTAAAAATCGGGACTGTCCCGCCAAAAGCAGGACGTCTGGTCACCTTATCCTACGCAGAACCTTCTAGCTTTAGGTTCCATGTCACCCAATCACACTGACACGTGTCTCCTGCTATAGTCCCATCCAGCCCAGGGTTTGCCCAGAAGCAGCCCCCAGACAAGGATGGTGACACAGGCAGCTTATTTGGGAGGAGACGGAAGCACAGGTGGGGAGAAGGGGCAGGTACTAAGTTCGGGCACTACAGTAAGCCAGGTACCTCATGTGGGAGGGCACTCTTACCCCAGGGAAATATAGAAAAACCATGTGGACCTCTCTGCCCCCAAGGGCAGTGGTAAACCAAGTCCTGCTCCCTGAGGGCTGCTCGGGGGTGAGGAAGAGAGGTTTGGGGGTGGGCAACCTGCGGGCACTGCTGTCCCGATGTCACCCTCAGCAACTAGAAAGTCCCCAGTGGAAGACCCAGGCGGTGGTAATTACAGCCTCAGGCTCCTGCGCAAACATGGGCCGGGTCTGACCGGACCTGCTGAGCATACTCAGTGCCCTCTGGTCTGATACTGTGTATTCAGGGGAACAGCCAGTCCGATTGAAAAAGAAGAGGAAAAAGCAACAAGAGGGCACATCTCTGGTTCCTCTCGGGAAGTCCAAGTGAAAACCCCCCAGCTTGCTCAGGCCATCCCTTCTCAATAAATCACATGACTGTCTGCACTCATTTTGCTTTGGGTAACAAAATGATTTAAGTGAGCTAAAGTTAAATGTTACCTTACTTCTAATGCCAAAGTCCTTCTGAGTATTTTAATGACATGCAAATTGCATCTTTACAAATCAAAGTACATAATCACCTAAGAGTGCCAGTTAGAATTCCACTTATTAATTACATTAAAATTTATTCTATTAATTAAAGCCAACTAGCTGCAATTATAAACCTGAACATAAAACTTCTACCAGAAAAGCAAAGCTGTGATTGAAAAGAGACACTTTATTTGCTTTTAAGTGTATGAACCAAGTCGTTAATATACACAGCTTGTTTCCTAAGATGTATTGGTGTGAACTGATCTGAGTCAATTAACAGTAAAATGACCCAAAAAAAGTTGTAATAGAATTAAAAAATACACATTTTGCCCACAGATCGTGTTGGTCTTTCCATTCTTATATTGGAGCAAAGCTGCAACAGGATAAACATTATCACTCCAGAGTCAGGTGTCTGACTAGATCTGACGGGGAAGAAACAGGTCTGGGATGGGCGTCCAGTACTGGAAGGTCCTGGTGGGTATTTTGACTTTATTCTAGTCTGTTCTCTGAGCCATCTGGTGCATATGCACATACTAGAGAAGGCACAACAGCAGGGCTTCAGCCTCGGAGGAAGACCAGAGTGCTGCTGAACACTGCTCCATAAGCCATTGGGAAGTCAAATTGGTAAAAAAATCTCAAGCAATACTCATGAGAGACTATCACTGTCCTTTCCGTATTCATCACAACACAGGGACGGACGCTCATACAGCAATATAAGCATTTCAAGTCTCAAATAAATTACTAGTTCCTTATTTGAGTAGATACCTTCCATAGGCTTTTTCTAGATTAATTTCACATATATTTTTCAATAAACAGTTCAGGTCAAAAGAGTTGACACTTCGGCTTTTCTTCCTTTTTTTAAAACAAACTGAGCACTATGTGAACTTTTCTGCTTTCACACTTGGAAAACTATTTAAATATTTAATAACACTTGCATTAGGTGACACCTAACCAAACTATGTAATAGGAAGTAATTAAAATCCCACAATCCTATAGAAATGGTAACTCTATGTCATGTCAGATTTAGTCCTTTGCAGTAGCTCAAAAGTCACAAGGATCTGGTGAGATGCTTCCTTAAGAAAAGCAGTGTTTTTGTTAATTGCAGGTTTATGTTCAGATACAATAACCATGTTTTTCAGGGACATTCCTATTTGAATACCAGTTACATTGCCATAGTGGTGTTTTCCATTCATTCTGAAGTCAAAATAATTGCTACTATCTCTCTGAATCAAAATATCAGTATTTCAAAATCATACGATCAGGAAGCATATTGATGGTGTGTATTTCAGCACTTTCCTATCTGGGTCAACCCTATAATAACCTCTGGCTGCCCTTAGTCTTCATTTGAATAGGTTTTGCATTAAAATTGAGCTTCTGGTCGGAGAATTCTAGTTTCAGCTGGGACTTTAGGAGTATGCATTTGTCAGTTTCAAGTTATGCCCATTATCAAGAACCACCGCCATTCCTCAGGGGTCAGTGCCAATGGCCAGTTAAAATCTAGTTTAGTTCTCTCTAAATTCTGTCACCTACAGTGGGGTATCTGGTCTCCCTGCAGATTTCCCTTCCAGCCACTAATCCCCACTTCCCAGCTTCTGGAGATGATAAAGAGGCAATTTGCATGGAGGCCCTCTCTAACTTCACATTCGCGGAAGAAAGCCACCTCCCCTGAGGCACGCCCTCTTCCCAAGGACTCCTCCAGGTGGGGTATCAAGCGTGAACCCCCTAGCTTCGTAGCTTCAGAGCTCCCTGCATCTCCCTTCCTTTCCTCCCTCTGCCCAGCCCTGGTTCCCTCCACATCACAGATGCGTTCACTCCCCATAAACTCCTATGTGCAAATCCATGTCTCAGGGTCTGCTTCTCAGAAGCTGATTTGTGAGGCTGCCTCGGAGGCCGAGAGTGTCGGGGATGAAAGTGGATATAATGCTGAATTAGCAATTACGAATGGCTTATTTTACAGGTAAGGCAAGAAAGATATTTTTTGAAACATATTTCAGTCCTATTAGCATTTTTTCTTTTTTATGTTTGAGAAAGCTCTTGATGAAATAACCACAGAGGAGAATCTGCCCTATGAGGAGGAAACAAGAGACAGAGCTCATAAAATGAAGGACATACTGTTTTAAACCATTATATTAAGACTGATATTATTTAACTGAAGATTATTTCATCATCTCCCAAATGCCTTATTAATTCTATTGTACATAAAAACTCTGAGGGCCAAGGTATCATTTCCCACAGTCATGACATTACAAACATTCTGGTTTCCATCTTGTCAAACAGAATGAACTGAACATTTTTGCAGAGATTAAGAGTTTTTCTATCGGCACTGAGCTGTCAAAAGCTCATCTGGATTTTCCTCTGTTTTTATCATTTTGTTTGGTTTTGTTTATATTTTCAAACACTGAAACAGGATGGCTGTTCCCTGTTCATCAAATACTGGTCCTTACTGAAAATTTTTCACAGCATTTGATCACATTCAGGATTGACTGATTTTGATTAAGAACAGGAAAACTAAAACATCATGCAGTCTTGCATATGATTCAAAGCCAAGGAAAAAGAGTTTGCAGCAACAGTGTAGCAGCAAAGTGCTATTTTTAAAACAATACCTATTGACCAGTAGAGACTGCTACATCAGTAACAGGACAGATTTAGCTCTGCCAGGTCGTGTGACCTCGGTGCTTATGATAGGAAAGCTTAGTCCTCCCCCATCAGGCAACCAGCATTTTGGTTTGGGGGGTAGTGGATAAAATATGAGCAGACACTCTGCCTTATACTTATACCCATCATTTATATAGGGACAGAAGAACTAGTTCAAGCTATCATGTCCAATAAGTATAGCCCCTAGCCATATAAGAGTACTGAAATGTAAATTTATTAAGCATCAATTTAATTAAAAATAAATACAGTTTAGTTCCTCAGTTGCCACATGTCAGGTGCTCAGAAGGCAGAGGTGTCTGGCTAGTGATTCTGTAGTGGGTGGCATGGGCAGAGGATGTGGCCATCGTCACAGAAGTTTCAATGGGACGTTGCTCTCCCAGGGGAATAAAATGTAAGTCAAGATCAGACGCAGACTGTGCTTTGAGCCTCAAATTTATCAGAACATGTTCTGGGACGTGTCTGTAGCCAACATCAGATGCCAGGAAGGTCAATGTAGGTGTTCTGGAAGAAAACTCATGTTAGGCAGGGAAGGATCACAAACAAAAGGGTCTCCTGATGAGGGGTGTGTTTGCCTGCCTTGAAGAGTTGTATCAGTTAAGAGTGTAACCCTCTCTGCGCCTGAGATTCCAGTCACCCTGGGTGGTGCTAAAGTGTACCTGGCCCTCGGGAGCCCTGCTATGGAGCCCACCTTCAGCACATCTACACGAAGTCCCTTCACATCTACACCAAGTTCCTTCAACCTGGACATCAACAATAGCGGGCAGGGGGCAACAGAGACCAGCCATTTCTGAAGGTCAGTGTTTAAAAGTTATGGTGAAAAATAAAGCAATGTCCAATGAAAATTATCCTCTGTGCATTTAAATAAACCAGAATAGCTTACCACGACCTTGTTTTTCTAGACCTAACTAGACCCCAGCAAGATGCAGCGCTTGTTCATATAAAAATATGATGGTTACAGTTTCTCCAAATGGCATATAGGACAGGAAATACCATTTTAGCTCACATTATGACAGTGAAATATTTAGGAATATGCCATGGGATTTTGATTTGTGCTCTTGCCCTGGGCATTGTAAATATTATGGAGAGCAATATAAAATTTCATAATGTAATGTATAGACACTGTCATGTAGAATTGTACACCTGGAAACAATGTAATTGATATCAATCAATGTCACCCCAATAAATTTAACAATTTAAAATTTTTTTTCAATGAAATGAAGTTTTCCAATGGTTTATGGAAGAGTTATTGAAGTCAAGTAAAAGTCAAAAATTATTTTCATACAAAAGCAATTTTAATTATGATCAAGGGTACGTAAAACTCTTTTAGAAGATAACAGAATGTTACCCTTAATAAATGAGCTTCATTGGTAAGTGGTATGTCTATGAGTAAACAGTCCAAATGACTTCACATTCTGGCAGAAGTTAAACCAGTCGTTTAGTTTGAAGAGTCACTTTTCAAAGTGGTGATTTTAAATACGTTTTTAATGCAAGCTGGAACCACAAACACCAAACCTTCTCCCCACCTTCACCTACAGCACACTGAAGGTTCTTTTCTGGGCTCATCCCTATGGTGGTGCCGCCTATGTCTCCAGAAACAAAACAAAGTCCCTGGCCAGCATCTCCAAATGCAGCCTAGCAACAGTGTATGGGGAGCGGATCTGAGAATATCACAAAAATATGCTATGACCTGACTCTTGCATCTTGGTGCATCAACAATTTATGTTGACCAACCAGTAGATGTCACAGTCCTGGAAAACCTCATATTTGTTTCTAAAATCAGCTTTTTTCTAATTCCATCGAAAGCTTGAAAAAAGTGAAATCTGACTTTATCCACATGTTACCTAGAGCTAGCAGTACTGGCTTGCATGTTTCTGTGAACTGAGATGTAAAATTAAATTGAACCTGATTGTTAAGACTCAGACTGCACACGTATTTGCTTACTTCTGTTTGTGTTTATGTTTGATGCCTAAATGATTAACACATCCTGTCTACTAATTTCTCTACAATATGCATATTTTGCATATAATCCACCCCCCTTTCAGGTTGAAAAGGGGGAAAAAATTAAAAACCTTGCAAAATCTAAATTACAACAAATTTTCAATGAATTAGAACAAGCTAACATTTTGTTCTATTATCAAGATTTATTTGCATTCCTTACAGTACAGTAAGACCTAGAAAGCAGACATCTTTATAAAAGCCCACGCTGGTTTATGCTATTTCACAACCCTAATTAGAATCCTGAGATCAATGTCATGCTTTTTGAGCAAGTAAAAGGTGATGAATTGGTGAAAATAGATCTGCCCACATAGTCTATAATCTTTATGCTTATCTTAAAAATGTGAAGCCAAAAGCCTCAGCCCACACAGAATAATCTCTGAAATTTTCAACAGAGTTAAAAACACAGACAACCCATTTCAGTTTTTATCATTAGTCATCCACGGTCTAGAAACATCCTCTAGTACTCCTTTTATGCCCTAATCCTTCTGTTTCTTTTGTTAGAGATCTGTAGAAATGAACCTGTGGTCCACCTATTTATGGAAGTCCTTTACACTTCTCAGCCCTTGGCAACACACTAAAGATTCTGATAAGTCCTGCTGGGGGAAACAAGATTAAGATTCACTGGTGTGTCCTGGGCTCACACCAGGGCAGGGCTATTTCCTAATACCCCATGGGTCTGCTTCAAGACAGGACAGCAACGGAAGACAACAATCACACCAGTTACTTACAGAATGTTAAAGTGTTTCAGGGTTTGATAAACAGAAACCATTCCTCATCTAACTAGATCAGTTAACAAAGGAAATGCCCCTGTCTTTCAGGACCAGCTGAACCCTGTCAGAACTGTTGTTAACTGCTAAATTTCACAAAAGATGTAGAATGGTAAATGAGTAAATTATTGATCAGCGGCTTCCACGGAGGACGCTTAATGATGTAGCACAGAGAGTGGCAGAAAAATCCATGTTGATGCCTATTTAGGAAACTCATTGAAAGTTTGACTCCCGTTGGAAAGTGCGAATATAATAACAAGACCAAATATAATCTTTCCAATGTTACAGACTATGCCCAAGGCCAAAAGACAGAACTTCATTACTAGAGCAGCAAACCAGAATAATATAGGTTAAAGAGACAACAGTTCAGCCGAACACCCACTGCAATTTGGAAGGAAAGATGTCATACTAAAGATTTTGTGAGACAGGAAACAAGCAGTGACTTTAAATTTGAACCTAAGCTCTAATATGCTAACAGTCAAAGTTTGAAAGTTTTTGCAGGTGAACACTAATATAAAAAGGTTTTCATGAAGATCACTACTGCTCCAAAGGTAATACTATTTGGGTGCCAATTACTGGGTCCCAGAGCAGCTAAAATTGTAATTCGGGGACTAATAAAAGGCATGCAGAAGTTTAAGAGCATTTGAATGAGACAGGATAAAGAGAAATCATTATTAACATGCAGCATCCCTCTTATTCCTTCAAACTGCTTTTTGTATCAAATACCTGCAGTTTCTTTTAACATTTGTTTCACTGAATATCAGTAAAACACAAGAGCAAATGCTATAAATTGTTCGTGCTGCATTTCCTTCTAGCTGCCTCTCACACAAGCAACTCTATGTAAAATATTGTTGTAGAGAATACAATAAAAAAGACAGTATATAGACACTCTGCAATGATGTTTGACACTATTAAAACTCTGTATTAATATCACAATGATCAAAACTCCAATAACCATGGTAAATTATTTCTATTAAGTTATAATTAACAATGATTACTCATACTCCTTAGTATAATAACAAGAGGTGATAGGGTAAAAATTATATATCCAGTGAATTCCAAATAATCTCCACATTCCTAAAGTCAAATTATAATGTAATTTCAACAACTTTGGTTTAGAATCCTTAAAACTAAATATATGTTAACATTAAGAGTTATATTTATAGGTAAATTTTGTATATACAAATAACATCTGGGGGGAAAAATGCTATATTTTCAAAGTAAAATGTTTATAATGTTTTTAGCAGCTTAGTGATTCAAATATTTCTATGTTAAATAAATTATATATTTATATCCAACAGATAATCTGGTTGAAATGTACAGATAAAATTCAGCAAAAACTACATCTGTCAAACTTTGTTTACCTCAGTTATCTCTCTGGAATGAATCACTCTGTTAATGACTGAATATAATACTGAATTTTATAGATTAACAAACCAACACTTCACTACTCAAACTTTTTCATGTAATTTAATGAAATGCAAATAAACCTGTCATAATAAAATGTTTTGTAATTAGCACTAAAAATAAGATATGGCATTCTAAAGTACAATTCCCTTAACAAGAGCGTTTCGTTGCGTTGATAGCTTGAATGATGAACTAAGATTTTGTTTATTTCATTATAAACAGTGGTTAGAGAGATTCTGGTAGGAGTAAAAGGTACCTATGATTTTTTTTTCCAAAATAGCTTACAGTGCCTTCTACCCATTGTGTCCATGGTACAAAGCACTAAGGATAAAATTAATTTTCATACCAAAAATATTACTTTGGGAGTGCACCAAGAAACCCCTGGCATGCTGATCACCATTATTTGAGACTTGGCACCATCACACATTTCCTCTGCTTTCACCATGTTCGCTTTATGTAGAGGAAACTTTTGAGTGTGTACCTACCAGTGCTGACTCTGGGCACCCAGCCTTGTGTGGCGCTGTTGGGCACACATATCATCTCTGAACCATACTTCACTCTCTGGTGTGCAGGACGATCAGGCATGGCTTAGCCAGGCCTGCTGCTCCCTCCCTCCTGCCCTTTGGGTGCTGCCTGGCACACACTGCTCATCCCACCCAATGGGAAGGAAACCATGCAAGTAAAGCCCCTGTCATTACTCTGTGACAAGAAAAACAATGCAAGGTGGCACGAACAAGAAAGAATACACAGGGCAGCACCAGACAACTTGGATGGTAACCTTGTAAGGGTGGGATGTAAGAACCTTAGGCCCCAAACCTGGCCAGACTTCACCTGGGAAAGAGCTGAACCCTCACCCTTCAGGCAAGCACAGCTCTGTGATGATCTGAGAGATTCATGAAGGTTCCCAGCCTTTCTCTCCTGCTACACTCTTTGAGGACCTATCCTTCATGTTTCCTGCAGCAAACTTATTCTCTGGTGACTTTTGTGGGTAAGCATGCCTGTGTAGCATCCAGTCTAAGTCACTACTGCAAGTCTAGTGCATTTAGTGCCTGCTCAATCAATACTGGCTGGAGAGAAGAATCCTCAAAGTGTCTCCTGAGGCTTACTCTGAACTCAAAGTTGAGCTCAGCTTTGTGACAGTTTTAATAGCTTATAATATGATCTCCTTGAGAAGTTAACAATGTATTTTAGAAGATGATTATAAAGCATGACACAAGTGTGAGCATAAGACAGCTCATAATTGAGTGCTAAATTGTGTGAGCCATTGTGTCTATGTACTGTCAAAGTGGGAAGGAAACAAATTAGTGAGGGCAGAAGACACAGGAACAGCAGTGTATAGAAGGAACTGAGCTATGTCTTCAAAATTAGGGTGTGGATGGATTCTGTCCAAGGCAGGGACTCTGGGTCCAAGAGTAAAGATACAAGAGAAATTCACTCATCCAACAAGCTGACAAAAAGTCTACTCTCCGGAAAGTGCTGGTTCAGCCCCTGAGGAGAATTTGAAGATAAATCATGGGCATTGAAAATAACTGTCATGTCTTAGTTGGTCAAGACATGTATCCAACTGGATCACAATGTGACCTTGTTCTCTTCTCACAAACCACTTGAAGGAGGGCCCACTCTCTCAGGATCAGCTGGCAGACTGCGGTGATGGGATTTGAACCCCATGAAAAAGGAGCAGGTCAAAAGTGAGGGGGACAAACAGGCTGATTCTAACTAGGCAGTTGCAAACTGTTCATGATATAAACTGGGTCTTATCAGGTAAATGGAGATTTTTATGGATAGAACTGAAGATTGCTAAAAAAGTAGAGGAACTACTTTAACATAAAGAAAAATTCAGGGCAAGAAAAAATATATAATGTGTACAAAGTATAAGTCTACATAACATGTAATATAATATATAATTATATAACTGTGATAAATGTAATGTAATTACATAACATAAATAGGTCTATATATTACACAAAATATGAATTATGAATTAACAATAAAGAAGAGAAAACAGTCATAAACACCATCAAATTAAAATAACTGATGGGAATGAAAAAGCAAAGAAGCAATTTAAAAAAGAGCTACCAGAAAACAAAACATAAAATGGCTATAGAAAATCCTCATATATCAATCATCACCCTAAATGTAAATGGACTAAACTCACCAATAAAAAGACACAAAGTAGCAAACTGGATCAAAGAACAAAAACCAACCTTATTCTGTCTACAAGAGACACACCTCAGCCACAAAGACAAACACAGATTCAAAGTGAAAGGGTGGAAAAAAATACTCCAAGCAAATGGCACCCAGAGAAAAGCAGGTATAGCCATACTTATATATGACAAAGCAGACTGCAGGATCAAAGCGATAATAAGAGACAAAGATGGATATTTCATAATGATAAAGGGGACAATACAACAAGAAGATATTACACTTATTAATATATATGCCCCCAACAAAGAAGCACCAAAATTTACAAAGCAACTACTAATAGATCGAAAAGGAGAAAGTAACAAAAACACAATTATAGTAGGGGACTTAAACACCTCATTGACAGCAATGGACAGATCATCCAAACAGAAAATAAATAAGGAAATATCAGTTTTAAATGATACATTACAGCAATAGGACATAGTTGACATTCACAGGATACTTTATCCTACAACACAGGACTATACATTCTTTACTGGTGCACATAAAATATTCTCAAGAATAGACCACATGCTGGGACACAAAGCTAGCCTCAGCAAATTTAAGAAGATCGAAATCATACCAAGTGTATTCTCTGATCACAAAGCTTTGAAACTGGAGATCAACTACAAAAAGAAAGCAGGAAGAAACAGATATATACGAAGATTAAACAACATCTTATTAAAAAATTATTGGATCAAAGAAGAAATAAAATAAGAGATTAAAAATACATAGAATCAAATGACAATGAAAAGACAACATACCAAAATTACTGGGATGCAGCAAAAGCAGTAATAAGAGAAAAATTTATGTCACTACAGGCCTCTCAAGAAACAAGAAAAATCACAAGTAAACAACCTAATATCACATCTTCAAGAACTAGAAAAAGAAGAACAAAAAACACCCAAAGCCAGCAGAAGGATAATACAAATTAAAGCAGAACTAAATAAAACAGAGAATAGAAAAACAATAGAAAAAATTAATGCAACAAAGAGCTGGTTCTTCAAAAAAATTAATAAAATTGACAAACCCCTGGCTAGGCTCACCAAGGGAAAAAGAGAGAGCACACAGATCATCCACATTAGAAATGAAAGAAGGGAAATTACAACTGATACCACAGAAATACAAAGAATCATACAAAAATACTGTGAAGGACTATATGCCACCAAATTTTGCAACCTAGAAGAAATGGACACGTTTTTAGAAACATATACCGGTAGCCTACTTAGAATGAATCAAGAAGAACTGAGATAACCTAACCAGACCATCAATGGTAAGGAAATTGAAACAATGTCCAAAACCTCCCCAAAAGCAAGAGTTCAGGACCAGATGGTCTCCCTAATGAGTTTTACCAGGCATTCAAAGAGGAACTAATACCTATCCTCCTCAATTTTTTCCAAAAAATTGAAGAAGAAGCAATACTTCCCAACTCATTCTATGAGGCCAACATTACTGCAATACCAAAGCCTGGCAAGGACATCACATAAAAGGAAAATTATAAACCACTATCTCTGATGAACACTGATGCAAAAATCCTAACAAAATACTAGCAAATAGAATACAACAATGTATTAAAATGGTTATACATCACAATCAAGTGGGATACATCCCAGGGACACAAAGATGGTTCAGCATACACAAATCGATCAATGTAATACACTACAGAAACAAAATAAAAGATAAAAACTGTATGATTATATCAATCAATGCAGAAAAAGCTTTTGAGAAGATACAACATCCATTTATGGTCAAAATACTGAATAAAGTGGGAAATGAAGGAAAGTACCTAAACATAATAAAGGCCATATATGACAACCCTCAGCAAATGTCATACTGAATGGGGAAATACTGAAACCTTTTCTTCGAAAATCAGTAACAAAACAGGGATGTCCCCTGTCACTACTGCTATCCAATATAGTACTAGAAGTTCTGACCAGAGCCATCAGTCAGAAAAAATAAATAAAAGGCATCCAAATTGGGAATAAAGAAGTTAAACTGTCACGTTTTGCAGATGACATGACCCTTTATATAGAAAACCCTAAAGACTCCACCAGAAAACTATTACAAATAATAAATGAATATAGTAAAGTTGCAGGATACAGAATCAATGTATAAAAATCTACAGCATTTTTATATGCAAACAATGAAACTTCAAAAAAAGAAATGAGAAAAACGAGACCATTTGCCATCAGAAAATAATAATAGAATACTTAGGAATAAACTTAACAAGGAATGTGATGGACTTATACACAGAAAACTGTAAGACACCATTAAAAGAAATTGAAGAAGATTCAAAGAAATGGAAAGATATTCCATGTTCATGGATTGGAAGAATCAGCATAGTTAAAATGGCCATATTACCCAAAACAATATACAGATTAAACGCAATTCTCATCAAAATCCCATAGATATACTTTTGAGAAATAGATTAAAAAAATTATCAGATTCACATGGAATCACAAAAGACCCCGAATTGCCAAAGCAATCCTCCAAAAAAAGAATAAGGCTGGAGATATCACACTCCCAGACTTCAGTCTATATTACAAAGTGTCAATAATCAAAACAGCTTATTAGTGGCAGAAAATTAGACATACAGACCAATGGAACAGAATCAAAAACCCAGAAATAAACCCACAAACATATGGACAGATAATTTTTGACAAAGGAACAAAAAATATGCAATGGAGAAAAGAAAGCCTCTTCAGTAAATGGATCTGGGAAAATTGAAAAAGAATGAATCTGTACTGTGAACTCTCACCATATACCAAAATTAACTCAAAGTGGATTAAAGACCTTCGCATAAGACCCAAAACAATAAAGTTCATAGAAGAAAGCATCTGTACTAAACTTATAGACCTTGGGTTCAGAGAGCACTCTATGAACTTGACCCCAACAGCAAGGGAAGCAAAAGCAAAAGTAAATGAAAGAGATTATATCAAACTAAAAAGCTTCTATATAGCGAAGGACACCATCAACAAAGTAAAAATGAAACCAACAGAATGGGAGAATGTATTCGCAAACAATGCTTCTGATCTGGGGTTAATATCTAAAATATATAAAGAACTCTTACAACTCAACAACAAAAAAACAAACAATCCAATTAAAAATTGGGCAGAAGACCTAAACAGACACTTCTCCCCCAAAGACATACAAACAACCAACAGATACACAAAAAAATGCTCAACATCACTAGCAATTAAGGAGATGCAAATTAAAAACACAATGAGATACCACCTCACACCTGTTAGAATGGCTATAATCAACAAGACAAGGGATAACAAGTGCTGGAGAGGCTGTGGACAAAAAGGAACCCTCATACACTGCTGGTGGGAATGTAAACTGGTACAACCACTATGGAAGGCAGTGTGGAGATTCCTCAAAAAACTAGATATAGAATTGCCATATGACCCAGAAATCCCTCTCCTGGGTATCTACCCAAAAAACCTGAAAACCTTAATCCACAAAGCTACATGCACCCCAATGTTCATCGCAGCACTGTTCACAATGGCCAAGTCGTGGAATCAACTAAAGTGTCCTCTGATAGATGACTGGATAAAGAAGTTGTGGTACATTTATACAATGGAATACTACTCAGCAATAAGAGAAGATGAAACACAGCAATTTGTGACAATATGGACAGACCTTGAAAATATCTTATTAAGCAAAATAAGTCACACTGAAAGAAGAAACATATGACCTCACTTATAGATGGAATATAGAACTGAAAGTAGCAAAGAAACAAAAACTTACGGACACAGTCAATGGTTTGGTGGTTGCATGGGGGTGGCGGTGGAGAAGTGTGGGGGGAGAGCTGGGAGGCATGGGGAGGGGGCATCAAATGTAAAAAATAATAATAATAAAAGACTAAAATAATATGAATTATATATAATACAAAGGTATAATTGTATCAATTATATAAATAATACAATATAGATTATACATACATAGTTATATCATTATAGTAAGCATAACGTAGTTATATAATATGCATACTATAAGCCCATGCCATGTAGTACGTACAATATATATGAAATGTATAATATAATTTAATATTTAAAAATCTATTATAGAAACAATTCCTTGACATGAAATGTTTTTCAAAGGCCAACATTTGTGCTCATTTGCTGCGTAAGCACAAGTAACTGATTTCACATACTGGGGACAGACTGGGACACACACAGGGCAGGGCACTGAAGGTCCTCTACGAGCTGACTGTTGGTAGATCATGGCTGCGCCCTTCTGAAAACCGCCCTGGCCAGGGGGACACCTGGCCTGGGGATGCCCAAGCGGTGCGCTGTCCTCTAGGTGACTGCCAATGGGCATGTGCTGTACAGTCCAGGTATGCACTGTGCTCCAAGTGAGAGAGGTTCTGGTGCCTTTCCTGCTCCACAGCCTCCAGTGACCCCACAGAGCCCTCAGTTTCCCTGTTCCCACCTTTCCTCACTCCTCCTGTACAAAGTCTCTCTCGGGTTTCGTATCTAAAAAACCCACATGACACATTTAGTTAAATAAGACACACAGACAGTGAACCAGCACAACACACGGCACACACAAAACTCGTGTCACAGTGCACAAGCACGGAGGGATTCAGACAGGAGAGGATGCAACTGTGATTCCATTGACCACTGCAATGACCAGCACTGGGCTTCCCAATGGGTGAAGGGCTTCCCAATGGGTGAAGGGCTGATCTAAGTGGGGAAGAGACAAAAAGTCAGTCCACACGTTTAGATAAAATATTAACATTCCTAGAGAACTCTGGTGATCCAGCCCCAGTACTTGCCCTCACACTCTTGTCATACCTCATGCCCACACCACGGCAGCCAGGAGGGCCCCAATGTAGATTCTGGAACTAATTAAACTTCTTTTTTCCACAGCGTATTTGGATACTTGGTCCCCTCTATCTGAAAGTCTAACCCCAACTCCATTCAATTCAAAAGAGTGTGTGTGTGTGTGCATGCGCACACACACACACACGTGCGCGCGTGTTATCTGTTTCCTAAATTTCAGGAAGGCAAGGGTCATTATTACATAGTGCCTACCACATTTTTAGAAAGAAGGACAGCCTGATTTCTTTGGAAGGATACCAGAAAGCAATTCAAAGAAAGGATCAGATGCACAAGACACAAGGACAGAAGAGGAGCTGGAGGCCGCTACTAGAATTGGGGACTCATGGCTGGCACTGGAATGTGCACGGGAATTGCATCTGTTTGCTGGTTTGCACCTGTGTAATTCAAGCATGACTGAGAGCACTGAGAGCAATGGACAGGCCACAAAAGGCTCTCTGGGTTTGAGGAAAGAAAGACAATTTAGAAAGGTTTTGCCTTCCTTGTTTGAGGGCATATAGGTAAAGAGACCCTTTTTTCACAGGGAGGAATCTAATGTTGCCTTTCAACCTCCCGATGGTTAGAAATGGGCGTGAGTGTGTTTGGGTTTGTTTTGTTTGTATTGTGGCAATCACTGTGCAACCCTAATGCTATTTAGGGCTAGAAACAGCCCCCCCACCCACCCAAATGAAGACCCAGCAAGCCAAATGTCAACAGTCTGTCCCTGTACCTCAAAAAAGATGAGGGCTGTGTAAGATATGAGGGTAGCTCTCTAAAATTATCAACACTTCAGCAAAACAATTCACTAAGAAATGAAGATTATGAAGTTAAATTTCTTGAAAATACTTAAATCCTAACTACTGTCTTTGAAAGTTCTTACAATAAACTCTAAATTTTGTGAACAGCTGAAGTGCTTCATTCCACCATACCAGAGACAAGAATAACTATTGCACTATTACTTCTGTGCTGCTCCCTAGAGCCTAATGAGGATAAAAACCTCTATTGAGACTTGAAGGTCATACTTCTTATGCAACAGGCAGATGAAAAAGTGTTCACTTAAGATATCTTAAATACAACCCTTTAGGTTTTGTTCAGCTGTTCATATGAACCATTAAAGATAATGAGTGCTAAACAAGCCATTTCGAAATGGAATATTGATGTGTTTCATTTGTTTCTAAAGACTTTAGCTGTTTTTCCACTTTTATAAAGCTACGCTCATGGTGTTCCAATACTGTCATTTGCCAAGTTGTAAACTCTACTGTTTCCCTGCCCAAACCGGGAAACTATTCCCGATGAATTATGGCAGTCTACATCACAGCCATGCCTTCTGCAGCAGTCAAAATACTATAAGTTAATTGATCACAGATTAGTTCACAGGAAATATCCAATAAACATGAACCAAGTACCCTCATTTTCTTCCTGTTATTATGCTTTTATACTAGACTTTTCATTTATAACTGAGCATGTTTGGAAAAAATATTAATACAAAAACTAGTTTTGAATAGTTCGATTTGGAGTATCTGTGGCCTTTGAGCTACTCTGTTGATTATAAGAAAGATATGGCTGCCTTTTATTAAGCATTACCTCATTACACAGTGCACACACACACATGTGCACACACACACACACACACTGTATGTATTTCTCCTTCACATTTTCCTCTGTCTTGCATAAGTAATGAAACAAATATGACTCAGCCTACAACTCTATAAATAAAATGAAAACTTGAGGCAATTACCCAGGAAATTCAGGTCCTCCACTTTCTACTTGATTTTGATTATGAAAATTCAAATTACAAAAGTACTGAACCATATGATACTAAAGTGAAAAGTAGATTTTTGCACCTCCTCCACGTGATAATGTTAGCAGTAGCCTGGTCTGGAGCAGAGTGGAGAGCTATTGAGAAAGAGTGGGAAGTATGCACTGTAAAGATTACAATTCCATTGTGTCTGTTTTAAATAGTTCCCCCTAGTGCTATTCACAGTGATCCCCTTTAGCTCTGCATATGACTTCCTATCTTTAAATTACTGCTGTCTATTCCTACCCACAGTTAAATTCTCTAAAACTAGACATTTTTGAGTACTTTTACGGAAAATTTAATTATTAGTATGGACTTTCCTTCAGAGTATTCTTATGTTCAAAATTTATGACAACCTAAATATAGGTTTAGGTAATGGGCACATTTAAAAATATATTATACTCTTTTTTAGGCGACCGACGATGGTTTTGTAACTTTTAGCAGGACAATGTGTTTCCCTAAGTAAGGGAAAGGGCAGAGGCAGCTGTAATGACTCTGCTTCTGACCCCACCTGGGAAGTTAACACGCCAAGCAGCAGCACCTCCCTCTTCTGAAGTGGCAGCTCTGAAGGAGACAGAGGAGTGGGAAGCGTTTGCATGGCATGGCTCATCAGCAGTAAGGTCACCTATAGAGGAGTAACTCTTCATCTGTTGTACACTCACAATGGTTGCCTTTCCCCTCCCTCTTTAAAAGCTGCATGTTGAGAGGGTTTAACTTGATCAGTCCATAAGTGTAACTTATTGAGGATCGAAATGAGCATTAATTAGCAACGACTTGCCTGATTCTCTCGTCCAAACCCAAATACCAAAAAACCATCCCCCTGATGATTTCCTGCTTATACACAATGAAAATCATGTCACTAATTTTTGTTCCATTTTTAGCATTTAGGTAAAAACAGAGGATCATGTTTCTCGTTCAAATTCAGTATTTGTTGATCAAGGTACCACAAAAAAATTAAGTAGCATTATTTTTACTATTAAAATTTAAAAAATTAGGGTATTCCAGACATTTAGTTATGAAATAGACCTCCTTAGAAAAGAACACTCATAAAATCTACCCTCAGATTTCTACATCTTAGCTGAGAGCTGATTATGAGGACATTCATTTAGATGATTTCATACTAAGACAACAAACTTACCTCTATCGTCTTACTCTTCTCGGCAGTATTAAAGAAAGAAATTAATTCCTGAAAACTATACCCCCACTTATTTTTCAATCCTGTCTTCCCATATGGGAGGCCCCCCATCCCACCCTAGGCATGAAGAAGGCCCCCAGCGGGGGCGTGCCTCCCATGTGGGAGTCCCCTGGCCCAGTTCTTGCCCTGTGAAGCCCTGCACCAACCTGTGGAATGAAGCTATATCAAAAACTGATGACATACAACTATGGAGACTGCTCTCTGTCCCCCTTCTCTCTGTCTCTCTCTCTGTATCAAAACCAATAAAAATAAATCCTAGATAGATAGATAGATAGATAGATAGATAGATAGATAGATAGATAGATAGATAGATGTAGCTGTAATTACCAAAATGTGTTATTGGATATATGAGAGCTGTCTAGAAAGTATCCAGCCATGTAACCATTCTCGTTATATTGACAATGGCTGGGGTTTTTTCTGCACAGCCATCGTATAATATAAAAAAGATATAAACTATAACATCAATTGAACAAAATCTAAACTTTGAAGAAAAAAGTAAAGGTATAGAGTTTCTGTAGGCTATTGAGGTTAAGTTGTTATGAAGTTAAATCATGATGTTATACCTATAAGATATTTCATGTAAGCCTACGAGAAAACACTCTCATAGCCCTACACATGCTCCCACTCCTACTTCTATGCATCAACCCTAAAATCATCCTAGGGACCTTCTACTGTAAATATAGTTTAACCAAAACACTAAATTGTGAATCTAGTAATAGAAACTAAAACTTCTTATTTACCAAGAAAGTATGCAAGAACTACTAACTCATGCTCCCATGCATAACAACATGGCTTTCTTATACTTTTAAAGGATAGGAGTTATCCGTTGGTCTTAGGAATCAAAAAATTGGTGCAACTCCAAATAAAAGTAATAAACTTATTTTCTTCCTCTATCATAATCTCACTACTAATACTAACTATCCCCATTATAACAACAACCTCCAACTACTATCATAATAAAACGTACCCAAACTATGTAAAATCCACAATTGCATGAGCCTTTATAATCAGCCTAATTCCCACACTAATATTTATCCAATCGGGACAAGAAACTGTACTAGCCAACTGACATTGAATCACAATCCAAACACTAAAAATGACACTCAGCTTCAAACTAGACTACTTCTCAATACTATTCGTCCCAGTAGCACTATTCGTTACATGATCAATCATAGAATTCTCTATATGGTATATACATGCATACCCTTACATTAACCGATTCTTCAAATACTTACTGATATTCCTCATTACAATAATAATTCTAGTAACCGCCAACAACCTTTTCCAACTCTTCATTGGATGAGAGGGAGTCGGAATCATATCTTTCCTCCTAATTGGTTGATGGTACAGCCGGACAGACTCAAACACCGCAGCTCTACAAGCCATCCTCTATAACCGAATCGGAGACATCGGATTTCTCATAGCAATAGCCTGATTCCTATTTAACCTAAACACATGAGATCTCCAAAAAATCTTCTCTCTAAATATCAACAATACTACTTTCCCCCTAGCCCGTCTAACCCTAGCTGCCACTGGAAAATCAGCCCAATTCGGACTCCACCCATGACTGCCCTCTGCTATAGAAGGCCCTACACCCATGTCAGCTCTACTCCACTCTAGTACAATAGTTGTTGCAGGCGTATTCCTGCTAATTCGATTTTACCCATTAATAGAGACTAATCAATCCATCCAAACAATAGTTTTATGTCTCGGGGCAATCACTACCCTATTTACTGCAATCTGTGAAACCAAAAAGGAAAAACATGTAATAGATACAAAATAGATTATAACAAAGGAAATCAAAGCATACAATGCAAAAAAGTCATCAAATCACAAAGGAAAACAGCAAGAAAGGAAGAAAAAAGAAAGTACAAAACAGAAAACAACAAAATGGCAATAATAAGTGCTTACCTATCAATAATTATTTTAAATATAAATAGATTAAAATTTCCAATTAAAAGATACAGAATGGGTAAATGGATTTTTAAGAAGATCCATTAATAGACTGCCAACAAGAAGCTCCCTTTAGTTTCCAGGGCACATATAGGCTAAAAATAAAGGGATATAAAATGACTGAAAGTAAACTGTAACAGAGATAACAGGGGTGGTTTACTCATATCAGAAAAAAGTAGATTTTAAGCTAAAAATATTCATGAGAGACAAAGAAGCTCATTATATAATAATGATAAAGATCTCAATTCATCACAAAGATGTAACATTTATCTACTCAACATTGGAGCATCTAAATATACAAAGCAAATACAAACAGAACTAAATGGAGAAATGAATGCAATAGTATAGCCACACAATAGTAGTAGAAAACTTGAATACCCACGCCCTACAAAGGACAGATCATCCAGACAAAGAATCAATAAGGGAACAGTGGAGTTATACAATACAATCTATCAAATGGACATAAAAGATACATTAGAACATTCCATCCAATAGCGGAGGAATACACGTTCTTCTCAAGTACACATGGAACATTTTCCAGAACAGATCACATTTCAGACCACATGCAAATCTGAACAAATTTTAAAAAATAGAAAAACTGCCCTGTGAAGTCCTGCACCCACCTGCAGAATGAAACTACCGGTATGTGGAAAAACCAATGATGTGCAACTATGGAGACTGCTCTGAGCCTTCCCACCTCTGTCTGTCTCTATCTCTGTATCTCTCTCTATCTATCTATCTATCTATCTATCTATCTATCTATCTATCTCTCTGTCGAAAACAATAAAAATAAATCTTTTAAAAAAAATAAAAATACTATCAAGTATCATTTCTGACCAAAATGGAATGAAACTAGAAATCTATAATGGGAAGAAAATAGGAAAATTCACAATTACATGGAAATTTAACTTTGGGTGGTGAATACACAATGCAGTGTGTAGATGATGTATTGTAGAACCATGCACTTTAAAACCTTTGTGCTTTTATCAACCAACATCACCCCAATAAAATTAATTTATAAAAAGACTATATTACAAAACTGAATCACACCCATATAACATTAACTTACAATAGATTATTTACAAATAGTTTGTTGAAATTCCAAACCATTTAATCTATTTATTATAAAATTCTTAAATATACATAACTTCAAATTTTCTTAATGTGTAAGACAATAAATGAAAAATGTAAATAAAGAATGAAAGAAATTAAACAACAAACTTCTGAACAATATTGTGATCAAAGAGGAAAATCAAAAACTGTCTTGAGATAAGGAAAAATGTAAACAATATACTAAATTAAACCTTATGGAATGCAGTAAAGGCGGTTGTAAGAGGGAAATGCATAATGATACGTGCCTCTGTTAAGAAAAAAAGAAAGATCTCAATTAAATAACCTAACTTTATACCTCAAAGAACTAGAGAAAGAAGAATGATGTAAGCCTAAAGTTAGTAGAAGGAAGAAACAACAAAGATCAGAACAGAAATAAATGATACAGTGATTAGAAAGATAATAGTAAAGACCAATAAAAACAAGAGTTATATTCTTGAAAAGATAAACACACTGATAAATTTTTAGCAGGAGTAACTAAAAAATTAGACGTAATACTCAAATAAATCAGAAATGAAAGAGAAAACATTTAAACTGATACCACAGAAATACAAATGATCATAAGAGACTACTACGAACAATTATATGCCAAAATTTGGACAACCTAGAAAATATAAATTCCTAGGAATATATAACCTATCAAGAATGAAACATGAAAAAATAAAAATTTGAACAGATTGATAATAAGCAATGAGATTAAAACATTAATCAAAAACCTCCCAATAAATAAAAGGTCCAGGGCCAGAAGGTTTCATTAGAAAATTCTACCAAACATTTAAAAAAGAACTAATGTCAATCTTCTAAATTCTTCCAAAAAATTAAAAAGGAGGGAATACTCCCAAAATCATTCTACAAGGCCTGCATTACCCTAACACCAAAGTCAGACAAAAATCCTATAAGAAAATAAAATACAGGGACATATTCCTAATAAATATAGATGCAAAACTTATAACTAAAATACTAGCAAATTAAATTTAACAGCACAATAAAAGGATCACACACCATGGTCAACTGTAATTTATCCCTGCAATGCAAAGGTGTTTCAATATATGTAAATCAATAAATGTGATACATCACATTAATATAATGAAAAACTAAAACTATATTCTCATTCAATAGATGCATAAAAGGCATTTGACAAAATTCAACAACTTTTCTGATAAAACTGAACAAATGAGGTATAGTAGGAATGTACCTCAACATTATAAAGGTCATAGAAGACAAGCCGACAGCCGACATCATACTCAACAGTGAAAACTTGGAGCTTTTCCCCTAAGACAATATTGCTCATTCTCACCACTCCTATTTAACACAGTACTGGAAGTCCTAGCCAGAGCAATTAGGCAAGAAAAAAATAAATAAATAAAAGGCATATCATTTATAAAGAAAGAAGTAAAACTGTCTCCACCAAAAGCTCTTAGAACTTACAGAGAAACCCAGTTAAGTTGTAGGATACCAAATCAATAAAAAACATAGTCGTTATACACTAACAATTAACTATTTAAAGAAAAACCTCCCATTCACATTAGCATCAGAAATAACATACCTAGGAATAAATTTAACCAAGGAGGTGAAAGATCTCTACACTGAAAACTACAGCATACTGATGAAAGAAATTGAAAAAGGCACAAATAAATGGAAAAGTATTCTGTGCTCATGGATTAGAAGAATTAATATTGTTAAAATACCCATACTACTCAGAGTCATCTGTAGATTCAATGCAGTCCTTATCAAAATATCAATGGCATTTTCACAGAAATAGAAAAATCAATTCTAAAACATATATGGAGACACAAAATAACCCAAATAGCTAAATAAGCCATAATAAAGAACAAAGTAGGAGGTATCATACTTTCTGATTTGAAACTACATTAAATTGTATATTTGAAACTTGCAAATAAAGTAGGTTTTAAAAATTCTCACCACAAGGAAAAAAATGTAACTATGTGAGGTGATAGATATATTAACTAATTAATAGTGTGGAAATGCTTTTGTAATATATTCATACATCAAATTATTATGTCGTATACCTTAAACATATACAATGTTTTATGTCAATTACATGTAAATAAAACTGGAAAAAAAAAACAACAAAGATATGGTAATCTAAACAGTACCATCCTGGCATAAAAACACACACATATACAAATGTAACAGAATGGAGAGCCCAGAAATAAATACCAGCATATGTTCAACTAGTATTTGACAAGGAAGCCAAGAATATTCATGGGGGAATGGATAATCTATTCAATAAATGATTCTGAAAAAACTGAATATTTACATACATTAGAATGAAACTGGACTCCGATCTTACATTACTTATAGAAATTAAACCTAAAGAAATTAGGCTTACATGTAATGCTTGAAACCATAAAACTCTTAGAAGAAAATACAAGGAAAAATATCCTTGATATTGGTTTTGATAATGATTATTTTTGGATATGACACCAAAAGCACAAGCAGCAAAAGAAAAAAATATTGAAACTACTAAAAATCTGCATAGAAGAAAATATCAACAGAATTAATAAAAAAGAGATGGAATGAAAGAAAATATTTACAAATCACATACCTTATAAGACTGGGAAGTTGACAGTCCAGAGAAAAATTTAAGAAACGAGAAAAGAATGCACACAAGTGTTCTCTCCTCTCCTCTGCACCCCTGCCCCCAACACATCTAATAACAACAGCATTTTTATTCATGCAGCCAAGAAACATTTACGGGCTGATGTTTACGTGTCAGGCACTGTTCTGGGGACACGGAGTGGCATAGTGAAGATGTTTAATCTGGCAGGAGAACAGATGTCAAGCACAGACTGAGAATCAGAGCGAAGCCCTACATTGGAGCCAGCCTGAGTTAACTCGCACTGGGGTTTCAGGGAAGGGAGCTAAGGAGGAATGGGCAAAAAGGTCCAGGGAGCAGGGTCTTGGTGTTGGAGTTGGGGGGGAGGCGGCGTGCAGGCCATGCTGGGCTGTTGTGAACACTCGGAGTGACATGGAAAGTCACAGCAGGGCTTTGATGTTATATGACGTAAGTGATTCTTCTATGTGAGGGCACCACTGCAGACACTCATGACAGAATGCTGTTGCGAGTGTGCACCTGCAGTAGGAAGAGGCCTCAGCTTCACACAGTTTGAAGGCAGAGCCAGTGTGATTTCTTGACAGACTTGAGAACATTATTAGCATTAGTATGAACAAGAGATAGTGACTAAGCAAAAGAAAAAGTCAAACTTCAGTAGCAAGCAGCGTTGCTAGTCTTTGGAGGGCCGAAATTTTAACATGTTATTCCCAAATTACTCATGCCTCAGATTTAAAAGAACAAGTTACTGGGTATTTGAATGTTTTCACAGGGATATTGGCAGTACCAGCTTCTTCCTATTCACACAAACCCACACGCACAGAATTAAACAGACTGCACAGAGCACTGAGTTCAGTTGGCATTAGTGTTCTTTCATTGGCTAAATGGAGCATGTTTTGCAAACTAGATGTTCCTGGCACACCAGGTACGTATATGTTCTCTCAGCCTCACTATTTAGAGCCATTACGTCCCTGCTGAAAAGCAAAATCCATGCATCTCTGGTTCTGAAGACACTGAGATAGCCCTAAAATGACTGCCATTGTGGCCTCAGTGTTTTCTCAGTGTTTTAATAATATGACTCTAAGCATGAATGTGGTAGAGCCTTCACAACAGCACAACTGCACTGTCTTTGCTAAACAACCTATTTTTCCACAGGAGTTAAACATTGCTTTTGGGGGAGGGGGTGTTGATATGGTATGCTAATTGCTAAATTGTTTACAATATCTATAACAAATTCACAACCAGACCCTCCATAAGAAATGTGTGAACCACTTTGTGACATATTCAAACACTTGAGATAATCAATGTTTTATTTTGTTTTTCTTAAAAACCACTCTTCTAGAGAAATCTACCAAGCTGGAATTTTGTTGGGATCAAGGCCAGGTGCAAGGTACAATGCTAGACTCTGGGATCACCTCTCACAGTCACAAGAATGTCCTCTGACTCATGTATATTGAATCCCCTACTTCCTGGCTCTCATCTATTTCTCTATCTTTATCTACTCCTTTGTTGGGTAAAACATGCTGAGAAATGACACATGAAACTTTTTTAGACCTGCAATATCTGAAAACTTCTTTATCTTTACATGCTGCAGTACTCTGGCTGGACAGAGAATTTTTTTGAAGACAGTGATCCTTCACAATCAGGAAATAGTTGGGTTAGAGCATCCATTTTCCAAGTTTGCTGCGAAGAAGATGGTGTCCACTGCAGTCCATGCTCTTTGGATGTGCCCCCAGTTACTACTGCAAAGTTACAGATCATCCAAAATGTCCTCAAAAAACAGTATCACCCCAAACTTAGTAAAACATCAACATATTGTAGCACATTCTCAGTTAACCAGCACCCATCCAGATAAATATATTATTTCTTTGTTTCTTCTTGTCAGTTGCTCCAGAGTGCCAGCTGCTTGAGTTCCGGTTAATGGAGAGTCTACTGCATTACACTTAGAGGACACGACAGGGTCAGTCATTTGGAAGGGTGCTGTAGGGACAGATCTCTGTGCCATGCTATCTTGGGCCTCAGGTGAGAAGACCTGAATGGCTGGTGAGTTTCCATGGCTGCGACTGTGTTCACTTAGAGATGACACCACACGTGTGCCCAGCTCCTTAGGCAGGAACTCTGACAAAAGCATCTACTCATACACATGGTTTGGGCCACATCATGGTATGGCAGGCTGAGAGTGTTATACGGTCCTTCTTTTGCTCTTCCAGCTTCTCTGAGGTATGACTGTCCTGTGGACACCATTGACTTTCTTAGAATTCCTGATGTCTAACAAGGACACTCTGGAAGGCCTGCCTTAAGATTCTTGTCAGACTTCATGTGTATCTGAAATGGACTATGGCTGGGGCCCCCATAAATCTTCCTAAGGCCTCCAGTGGTCCTGCAGGGCTGTCTCTACTGTAGGGACTCCTGTAGATGATTCAGAAACGGGCTTCCTCAACCCCTCAGCTGTGCCGGGTGTCCACAGTCATTGGAGTCAAACCTTCTCAGAGAGGGACCCTCAAGTCCCTGCCCTGGTGGGAGTGGCGCCTTCCTCGCTAGTGCAGACATGGTGGCGGGAGGGCCTCTGAGGCTCTCAATTCTTCTCCAGAAGACTCTCCACCATTCCTCCTGTTCCAGGGTCTTCTCCCCCTGAGCTTTTGGGCCCCTGAGGCCTCTGATTTCTTAGCCTTTCAGAGCTGTGTGACATGCTGGGCAGGTCCCAGGTCTCTGCAGCATGTGGAATCCATGGCCACTCTTCGTGTTTTTAAATTCCAGGTCTAGACACTTCTCTCCTCTCCACTTCCATTTCTTTCTGGAGGCTTTTGCGTATTTTAAATCCCTTCTGTTTCATTTCAGTAGGTTTTCAGAAGGAAACAAAGGTAAATGTGTGAATCGGGTGTTTCAAACATCTACTGTCCTCGTCCTATACAACTTTCTCTTTTCTTCCGAGAAAAACCCTCTTTCTTTTTTATGGTGATTATAGGGAACTTTCATAAACCATTTTTTAATCTATGAAATTAAAACCTGTTATCAGATAGCAGGAAGAGATAGAATATTTTGTTTGTATTCCAGTATTACAGCTGACAAATCACTATGTTTTGATAATTCTTGTAGTGATTCTATATTAATGTAAATCCTTGTGATACAATTTTGGTGGAATCATCTATTAGTGTATTTTGTTTGTTTGCTTGTTTTTTCTTAAGTGTAAGAAGACCCCTTCTTCAGAGATGGAAGTTAAAATTCAGTGAACTTCACATCAGAAAACAATAACTTCGGGTTTTTGTCTTCAATACGCCTTATTATTATACTCTCTTTTTTTACACATACATGTGGGAACTCTGTATAAATGTCACTTGATCATGTTGCATGTAGGCACTTGGGCATGTTCCCAGGTTCCTTCTCTGTGAAGTGTATACATGCCATCCGTTTCTCACAGATACTGTCAATTTTGTTACCCAGTCTTTTCTCAATTCATGGCCTGCTGATCTTTTCAGCATCCAGCAACTCTGAGAATCATATCCAGTTTTACTCATTCTTTTCGGGTAGTTAGGACACAAATATTTCAGTGAGCATCCGTTCATTGTGGAGGTCAAAGCAAGAGCACCCCACACATTCCCTACTTAGACCTGCTCCATGTCCTGAAAGGCCTGCTTTGGTACTTCGTCTAATTCACGCACACATTGCAATACACCCAACCCCCAGACCTCCTGACTGCAAAATTCAGGATGAAAACATGGGAAATCAGCTTTCTGTAATCTTATGAAGGGTTTTATAGAGAGTCTACAGCAACATATGTGAAACAGATTATGTTGTCAAAGGCACTAAGAAAATATGAATAATCACTGTGTAATGTTTCCTAAGCCTGCATTTGCTAAATACCTGCTTCTAGATCACAATGCTTCTGCATTAACTGGTGAGCATCTCTAACCTGAATGGACCACTGGAGCCTTTCCCGGCCATGTTTTCTGCTATAAAATCCTGGCAAGCAGTGGCAACTCTATCGAGTTAATTCATGAAGTATTTCTTGTTTCATTTCTGTACGTTTCGTGAAGTAGTCCCTTCCTGCTATACTTGAGGAAACTGAAACACAGATATTTTGATCGGTTTCTCCAGCTCCATATCCGGCGAGTAACAAAGCAGAGACGTGAGCCCAATTGTGAATTCCCATGGCTTCTATGTGTCTCTACTGAAAATCGGTGACCTATCAAAGGAAATTGCATAGATTTTTAAGTGAAAGAAAGCACTGCTATGAATGTATTATTACCACCAAAAAAAAGGGGGTAAAGGGGGGGTACACTGGTAAGATCCCTTACTTTTTCACTACATTAAATTAATTTGTAATGTAGAGAAACGTTTTCAGTCTTAGAAAAGGTATTCACACACAGCTGACTGACAGAAATTCTAAATCTGATTTTGACCACTGCTTCTCCAAATACAGCTAACCTTCATCTGGGAAGAGTTTATTAGCTGGGATCACTGAGGGATAATATATATATATATTTTTTTTTTTAATGGACACTCCAATGGGGCACAAAACTGACTTGGTATTTTATAACCTACAAGTTTCTGACTTTCTTCCTCTGTAACTACTTGCTGGAACGTAATTCCCTAAGTTGAGTATAAGTTGAAGGTAACAAAAGGTATTGTAAATAAGTAAGAAAATGTTTTCAGCTAGTGAAAAAAACACAAATGCTGTTATTCTGACTTTGCATGTGTGGGCAGATTGGCCACCTGTCAACAGGATAGCAGGAAACCAGCCACTGTGCTGGAGCTGCCCTCCATGTGACATAAAGAGGGTTAAAAGCCACAGGCAAGTGCCGGGATTTCAGCCTTCGCTCATTCACTCCTTGATGTGAGAGTCACTTGTTACGCGTTTGAAGGCTGCAAAGAGAACTTCCCTCTTCCTGGGACTCTCTCTGCTGATAGTGCCAATAATGCTCCCAGGCTCCACGATGGCATCTAGAAGGATCACTGATGACAGTAATCCTGGTTGGCACGTATATATTTCTTCACCAGGTAGAGTCTGGGAGCTGCAAAACTGGGATTATCCTGACATTCAAGTCTGCAGCATTAAGAGTGGGCATTTCCCCACAGCGGCCAAAGCTTCCTTCGCATACAAGTGTCCACTGGCAGGACCTATAGGCGACTCAGAAAGCTACTCCCTGTTGCAGGTGAGAAGAACATGTGGCCCAGCCTCTCCTCACCAGTGCCCCCTCTTCTTCTTCTGTGGAATTTTCCCATGTCTGGAGGCGTAATCATCATTACAGACCATTCATATTAAGATTTTATTACAACAGGCATGGTTCAGACTACTTACAAGCGTTCACTCCTTTATCTCCATGGTAATATTCTTCAGGCACATATTATGCCGTGATAGAGGTGAGGGAAGTAAGGCAAAAGATAGATCAAGTCACAAGCCCCAGACCAACTTGCTGGTAAGTGGGGCAGCAGGACTGCAGCACAGGAAGTGTGGCTCCACGCCATGTCCCTCCACCTTCTGCCCTGGACACGAAGAACGGGATGGAGTGGTCTGTAAATATAAAAGAACTCTACTGCTGCGTAACAAGCTACTACGAGCATGACTTAAAACAACACACCGTTATTACACCAGCACGTCGGGAGGCAGAGGTCTAGGCCCAGTAGAGCCGCAGGCTTTGCTCCAGAGTCTCCCATCGGCTGCAGCACGGTGTGACCCATGCTGGGTCTTGTATGAAGGCGTGACTGCGCACGGTCTGTATACTGCACGCTGGTGTTGGAAGGATTCAGGTCCTTGCAGGCTGTTAGAACAAGGGACTCAGTCCCTAGCTGGCTCATGACCAGAGGCCATCCCCAATTCCTTGTCACTTGGACCTGTCCAATACGACTACTTGCCCTACCAGAGGATATTGAGCTGAGGAACTAATAGAGAGACATTGCTAGGAACTAAGAAGGTGTAATCGGATGTACCCAGTCATGGAGGTGACATCCCCTTACATCTGCCATATTCTAGGGCTGGAAGCAAGTCCAAGTTCTCACTCAAGGGGAGGCCATCCCACCAAGTATGGATGCCAGAGCAGGGTCTCATCAGAGCCTGTCTTAGGGTGTGTCTACCAAGCGACCAAGCTCTCACTTGTGGATGAGCACACCAAGGACTAATAGGCGACAGCTGTGAACACCCAGTTAGTTAATCCCGATTAGAGCAAGAACCACTGTCTCTTCTTTATTTCAGTGTCGATTCCTTCTTATTGACAAATAGTTTAATGAGTTATTCCATCCAGTCCAGCAAAATCTTGCTGAGGATCAAACTTTTATGTAAAAACTATAAGACTAAGGTGACGGTAGTCCTCACACTCTTAGATTTAGATGACACACACATTTGATTCTACCACATGTAGTGGGTGTGTGGTTTCTCCATTGCAGGCTGTTCTCACAGATGGTCATGCTCCTAGAGCGTGCTTCTGTCTTGTCCTGTTGGCCATACGAAGTCACTCCAGCTAACCTGGGGCACACTGTACAGTGTGCACCTTACCAAACCCATTTAATTTTCTAGAACTCCACCTAAATACAAGCATGGATAAATGTCTTATAGTAGTACTGCCTCATTCTTTAGCTCCAAAAAAATATAATCATGACTCTGGGAAAAAGATTATTCTATGTACAGTGACTTCTCATAATATAACATGTTAGCCCAGCTTCACTGTTTCAATTCCATACATGAACGCATTTATAGAAAGACTTAGATAGGTTTATTTCAACATGAAAAGTTTCAATATTACAAACAATTTATTACAGATGTGCCAGCTGAATGGCACTCCAAAATATTTGCCCTGAGAAGTGCATGAATTTGCCATGAAGATGGAAAACAGCCAGCAAGATCGCTTCCCTGAGAGCTGATATGTCAGTCATCCTCCAGAACTGAAGACTCAGGCTCGTTCTTATTAATGACCTTGTTATTTGATATGGGGGGAGAATCACAGACTTTCTAGGCTTGGAATGGGGCTGGAGGGAGGGGAGCATTTATGGACTAATGTGCCCTTCTGGCTTATATAAACACAATAACCAATCCAGTTAAAAGGAGCAGTAAGAGCAATTGTCTTCCACTTGTGATAAACAAATCTGCTTCTTCTAATCTCATCCACTGGGGCTCAGATTAAAACAAATATGACCCAATAGGCTTGGTCCAATTTATTTTCAGATTATGAGAACAGCTCCCCTTGTTACAGATCTGCCAGAGAAACTGTGCTGCTATTTTTTAACCACAATCTATAATAAACATCACACAGCATATGGTACAAACACAGAAGCATTTAAAGGGAAAGATGTTGAGAAGCGCCCAGTCAGGGAGAAGAGAGGAGGGCCCATTTCAATGCATTCTGTGTATTTCAGATCTTTCCCTCAGTGTTGGGTTAGTGATGGGGTATTGAATTGCATTCTAGACAGCAAATTCCCATGTAGCTTTACTTCCGTGGTCTCTGCATTCATATTCACAATAGTGAGCATGCCGGGAGCACTGAGGCGGTACTGAAAAGTGGGCCTGATGTCTCCCCATAGCACAGTTTAATAGCGCGATAAACTGATTATTGCATTCAGTTTTCACGTGTAAGAAGACACTTGAAGAAGTGAGCATGCCAAACCTGGCTTGATTTTAGTATGTGCATATCCTTAGAAATATCCAGAATAATGGCACCAGAACTGCAGCATCAGTCATTCAATCCTTGTTTCCCCCAAAATTTAGTTGACTAATATACAACATAATTGAGTGACATACGATTTCTTAGACCACCAAAATGGCATTAATAAACAAATATATTAGTACATGTGAGTAATATTAATTAGATTAACATAATAGGTGAACTACAAACACCTTAGACTTATCAAAATGTAGGATATATTGCAATAGGTGATATCTTTTGATAAAGGTGTTCAGAAAGCAAACACCAACAAAAAATCCTCCATGATTCATCTAATTTTAAAAATATATTGTAATTTATTTTAGTACAATTCTTATTAGTTTTGCCCACCCAATTGTATTCAGGAACAAGAACAAAAAAAATGACATTTTCATTGCATTGAATAATTAATCAATTAATTAATTAATCTTTATTTATCCAATTTGTGGTTTCCCTATTTTTAGAACGACTATGCCACCTACCTCTCCTCAGGCATTCTAATTTTCCCCCAAAATGTCTTGCTTTCTCTAACCAGCTCCTAATTTCTTTACTCAATCCCTGGGTGAAAAATTTGATAGCAAGTTCTATTAGACATTTGAACTTTTGTTTTTATTTGGTTATGATAAAACTTTGACATTGAGAATTTTAAATCAGGATTTTGAAATTTGATTCCTTTCCTTTTTCTGGGAATTCTGTAATTCAACTCTGAGCCTCCAAAGATCAACACTTATCATTTTCTCTTTTGCAGGTCAGCTGTGGATTCCCTTCCTGCACCCAGGGATTGAAACAGGTTCAAGACCATAGAACCAACAAAAACCACAATGATTAATGTATACAAATGTTACCCCCTCACAAATATTACTTAGGGCATAACCAAAAAGGAGATATTTCACTGTGCATAAAATCTGTTGTGGAAGCCAATACTTTAAGTTCATAAATAATTTACTTGTTGCAAATCACTAATTAAAAAGCAATTATAAAACTGAATGCGCCAATGTGTTATAATAACTGAAGTGCACTAACATCAACAGCATTTGTGTCTGGGATTTGTTTGTTGTTGTTTTTCTTGATAATTTATTTGAAATACCTTTGAATGTTTCATTTTTCCAAGTTATGAGTATCTTATAATATTTAGTTTGTAAAATATATCAAACACTATTTTCACCTCATCATTTTATCCTACAGCAAACGAATACTGCCTACTGTTCTGTTGCAATGGTGGGATTATTTTTCCAACGACCTGGGAAAACTTCTTAGTTGATATGTAGAATTTGCAACAAAAACACAGGATAGAAAAGAAATCCAATTTTTCCGTTAAAAACCAAAACCATACTCTGTGGAAAATCTAAGAAAACAAAATCAACAGGAGAGCAAAAGGATAAAGGTTTCACAATTATATAAAAGTAAGTTCACCTTTTAACTATCTTGGACTTATCTTTACATTTTTCAGCTCAACATTTCTGCTCATCATCAGTTCTATATGTAGTGTAACCATGTAATTATGAAATACTCTTCAGTACAGAAAGCATTCACCCTGATTTGTCATGCTTTGTAACGTGGTATGATTTAAATCACATCTCTTCAAGGCTAGCTTTTTTTTCTTTGTTTCACCTGGAGCTAGGCTGATGATTAGTTAAAAGAGCAGCCTATCTCTCAGCAGCACAACTTACTGGAAATAACCTCACTAATGGTTGCATAATTGATTTAAATTAATCCCCCTGTAAATGAAAACACAGCTAACATGAGAAATCTGACTGGGCCCGTGGCCACTGGACTGACTGGTCCATATTTTAGTCTACATGCTTTCTCACACTGGATGCCAGTTACTTCCTCAGAGATGAGCAGAAGGTTCTGGGAGTGAGTGTTAGTGTGTGTGAGTGTGTGTGTGTGTGTGTGTGTGCTCTCTCCTGGCTTGATTCCTTCATTCCACATACACCACTAGATTTCCAGTGATTCTGTGTCAGCACATCTTCCTTGTCCTTTTCAGTAACTGCATCACCTGAATGACTGTTGATTTTTGTCCTCTACTGGACGATATTTTGTCGTTCCCATTCCACAAAGAATAGCTTTGTTTCTGAGCCGTGCTGTCCCAGTCCTTTCTACTGGCTGCTGTCTCCTCCTCTGGACTCTCTCCAGATCTCACCCCTTCAACAGAATGTGTTAAGGAGGGGATGGGAGGGGAAACACAGGGGCTGCAAGACTAGACAAACCCTTCCAAGGAGTTCTGCTGTGATGTAGGGGCCAGGAAAAGAGGGTAGAGTTGGCAGGTAAGATGAGCAGAAGAAAGTTACCCCTTGAAATGGTCAAATTTGTACCCCGTGTGTGCAGAAGGGCATAATCCAGTAGAGAGAGGAAAACTGGTGACAGGAAGAGAGGAGCACTCCTTGGGGGGGGTGTCCTTGAGCACATGAGACCGTAGAGTGTGAGACATTGGCATAGGCTGCACTCTGTCAGGAGCAGACACCCCCTCCACACAAAGGGGCACGGCGCTGGGCAGTTCAATGGGCAGACATGGTGGTTGGACTATCTAGGAGTTACATTCTACTTTCTCATTTCCTCAGTGACATTGAAATAAGGTTGGTGGTCGCACAGGGGAGGGGAGGTTGGGAGGTTAAGTGAGATGTGGTCTACTTGTTGCTCTGGGCCTGAGGGGTGTGGGCTGCGCAAGGCACGTTGTCAGAAAGGTGGGGGATGGGGTACACACACCTACTACTGGAAACACCTCTTGGAGGAAAATCTGCAAGTGCCATATTAGATGACCCATCTCGAAATCTATGAACCGTAAACGCTCTCATAAGCACCCAGAGAGCATGGGTAATGGCGTACGCCACTTTCATTTGAGGTAAACAAACTGGACACAGCACTAATGCCATGACTAGGATTTGGTTGGATAAATGACGGTGCATGTGTGAATCTCATGCGCTGCAGCCTTAAAAAGAATAAAGCAGCTCAGTCTATCATAACATGAAATGATATCCACAACGTATTACTAAGCAGGACAATATAGCAAAGAAATACAGTGTAGAGTTGTGTATCCAGTATCTTACCGAATGTTAAATAAAAGAAGAAGAAGATACACACTCACAGATGTACATAAACTGCATGCAAAAGTGCATGTGAAACCCGGTAAAAGACATCACTTCTGAGGAGAACTGAGACTGGAGGTAAATGTGGGAAAAGGAACCATCAATACATGTGATGACAAAGGAGGCAGATTGCAGTATCTGAGGTTTCTCTTCCTGAGGCTTCAGTTCCCCACAGTCAACCATGGCGTAAAAATATTAAGTGGAAAATTCCAGAGATAAACAATTCACAAGTTTATAATTGTGTGCCCTTCTGAGGAGCGTGATGAAATCTCACGCCATCCTGTTCCATCCTCCTGGGACGTGACTCAAGCCTTTGCCCAGTGTCTCCACCTCACTTCATTTCATCATGTACATGTGTCATCTCACATCATCACAAGAAGGGTGAGTGCAGTACAAGCAGATAGTGAGAGAGAAAGACCACATTCCCATAATGTTGCAGCCCATTGTTACAACTGTTCTGTTATTAGTATTACAATTTGTTCATCTCTTACAGTGCCTAATTTATAGATTGAACATTATCATCGGTGGGTGTGTATGGGAAAAAAACACAGTGTGTGTAGGGTTTGGTATTATCCACGGTTTCCAGGATCCACTGGGTGTCTGGAAATGTATCCCCTGTAAATAAGGGAAACTACAGTATTAGTTAAATAACCTGAAAACAAGAAGTCCAGTTTTGTTGCTGTTGATTTTTGTTTGTTTGTCTGTTTGTTTTTTAATAGCAAGCTGTTTGGGCTTTATCCCTAGATTTGTGGGTTTCTGTTCTCTAGGCTTGCTGTAGGGAAAATGCTTGAGAAACACTGTAGAGTGATATAAGAAATGGATCAAGAAGTCCACCCATGCCATCAGTAAGAATTTCAACATCTGGCAAGAATACATAAGTCTAATGCCATCAACGTTACTTTCCTCTTGGTACCTCAGTTTGTTTACATATATATTATTAAGAGTTCATTTTTAGAGCACTTTTAGGTTCACAAAATTATTAGTGAGGTGTACAGATTTCCCATGTCCCCCGGTCCCCACACATACACAGCCTCCACATCATCTACCAGATGGGACCTTTATGTCAATGCATGAACCTACACTGACATGTCATCATCATGCAGAGTCCACAGTTTACCTCAGGACCACTGTTGGTTTTGTCCATTCTATGGGTTTGGACCAATGTCTAATGACATGAACCCACCATTATAGTGTCACACAGAGTAGATTCACTGCCCTTAAAACCCTCTGTGCTCTGTCTATTCATTGCTGCCCCTTAACCCTGGCAACCATTGCTATTTCTACTGTCTCCCTCATTGTGCCATTTCCAGAAGGTCATAGACTTGGAATCATACAGTATGGAGCCTTTTCAGATTGCCTTCTTTCACTTAGTCATATGCATTTAAGGTTCCTCCTGTCTTCTCATGAATTAATGGCTCATTTCTTATTAGTGCTAAATAAGAATCAATTGTTCTTACATAAGAAAGCAAATGCAAATACAGTCTCAGTTTTATACAAGCTTATAAGTGTAACATATACAAATAAAGAATGAAAGAATAATGTATAGTTCATATTCTCTAGAGCATGTTGGAGAAAGTGTATTATAAACTGAATTCACACTACTACCCAAACAGCACTCTCAATGTGTCTTCCCCAGAGAACTATAAACTCCTTAAGGAAAAATACGATGCATGATAAGATCCTCTGCTGAAAGTTGTGTCCTTAATCTGTCTCTAAATAATAGGTAACCTTGGTCAGATGTAGATTATACAAAGCCTAATGTCCCCATGAGAGTTAAAATTCTGCCCCTTATTCTCTTTCACCCTTTATGCCCTTGTACCAGCAGATGCCTTTAACAGTAAGAGTAAAAAATATGCATCGATAGACTTCTCTATGTGAATTTCCACAGGCACTGTCTGCATCTAATAAACTACTATCACTTCCAGGGAAAGGCTCATACTAATTTTAACTGAGTCTCCCCAAACTGGCAAGAATATAAAAGTGATGGAGCATCATTGATCAATCAGCTGGCAATAAATGAGATGTGTGTATGACGAGGAAAGTACACAGTTTTTGCAAAAGCTGAACATACGTGCTGTCCTAGAGGCTGGGGGCAGAGGGATCGTCAAATGGGAAAGTCATTCTGGATCAGGTTGTCAGTCTATCAACTGTGTTGAAAGAAATTACCAGTTAGCTACAGAATCATGGTGTTATAATCACAAATCTTGCTAGAATGAGGCTTACGTACAGAGATTACCGGTAATATGTGGGAGCAACAGCTAAGTAGTGATGAGCAGGTCTTCAAAAACGTCTTGTGGTAGAAAACTACTGTGTTGCCCAGCCTTGAATCACCACCACATAAATGAACATAAAAAAAATTTAAATGTTACTTTTCCTTGTTTAAAGGAAACATTTAAATAATTTGCTGTAAGAAATTTACTAAATTCTGAAAGGCAGACATTATTTTTAATAAATTCAACTTTTCTATCATCTAGGTAGTGTATAGTGTATACATATACAAGACCTGTCTGGAAAGTTTCCAGCCATGTAACTGTTCTCATTGTATCAGCAAATGGCTGGATTTTTTCCCAAACAGCCCTCGTATACGTAGTATACATTTTTTATCTTGGTTGTCATGAAATAACCTAATTTTCAGAGTTCAGTAACTCTATATTATAAATATGAATTTTGTATGTGCTACATACTTTAAATACATGGCAAGTGTGTACTGTATGTGTGCATGTTTACACACACACACACATCCTTTATATTAAGAGTGAGGAAGCCACACAAGTAGTGAGCAATGCTGGTGACTCTAATAAACGTGGTGTCCACTGAGCCGTAACAGACAGAGACTGGAGTTACCTTTCCTCCTAGCTCACTGGCCTCCAGGCTCCACTAGTGTCTGAACGTGTCCAGCAGTGCTCCGAATGTCTCCACTCCACCGTGTAATGCAACACGAACGTCAGGCTAGAGGATTCTCTTCTGAAAGCATCATGTGATGGGGAGTTGGAGGCTGGTGAGAACCTCATTAACTGCTGGTCCATGGAGCAGCTTTGAAGAAAGACAGAGAGCGACAGAAGCAGGGGCCTGAGGTCTGAACTGAAGATGGAGCCTGTCATCACACAATGCCTTGGACAAATTAACACTGAAACTGCTTACAGAATGGGAGAGCTGAAACAGATCGTTCCTCACAGTGTTTGTGGCTCAAAATGTGTCTTTCTGGGACTCCTTCAAGTTCGATGCCACCCGGAGTTCCTTCATTTTCTTCTTCCAGAGAACAGTTTCTTAAATAGCAATCCTTACTGCCAGGTTCAGGGTAACGTGAGGAAGCTCTGCCTTGTTCATGGTACGGATGAAGGAAACTGCCACATACAGAGTTAATCTGCATCATGCGCCAGGTTCTCTGGAGCGAAGCAGAAAAGTGGGTGATTCCAGAATGGAATGGGGAAGAAGGACAGGAAAGGCAAGAGACTGAGACAAAGTTCCTGTGGAGAACTAGTCCCATCTGATCATGCAGATCACTCTATGTAGAAACGATGCCTCACAGTGTCTCAACTGGAAGAAAAGATCTGTGCTTTCAGGGGAAGCCGGGATGGCTCAGCGGGTTAAGCGCTTGCTTTGCAGCCCTGGGGACTGAGGAGCGAATCCCAGCACTGGCCCATGCGGACCCATGTGCTGAACTGGGGTGTGCCTCCCATGTGGGAGCCTCTAGCCCATGTATGTCAAAGACTGATGACGTACAACTACGGAGACTGCTCTGGGCCCTTTCCCTTCTGTCTGTCTGTCTCTGTCTCTGTCTGTCTCTGTCTCTAAACAAACTGGGAAAAAAAGATCTGTGCTTTCCCTGCCCTGCACAGGCACTGGCTAAGGGCTGCCTGAGGACACAGCACCTGCAGGAGCAGGTGAGGTCTCCCAGAGGCCGGGTGGAGCCCAGAAATAACAGAGCAGGTTTGGGATGCAAGCTGGGCGCCCACAGTACCTGCTGTGTGCCCTTGGCTCATAGTAACTCAGCGTTTGAAGTGAAAAGGACAGAAAAGTGGCTCTGCCAAGTTCTTAGCCAGGGTTTTAATCAGCACACCTTTCTCACGGGGCTTGGACAGCGCAAGTCTGTACTAAGAGAAAAACTGACTTTTGTGCGAAGGTCTTAATGGGATATATCACGTGAGGATCTCCAACCAAAGTGCTGCACAGATTCAGAGGCATCATTAGCCATTAATGTTGCCTTCTCTGTCTTTTGTTTTCTTTCCATTTTTCCTTGTTTTTCATTGTAATTACGTTAAACCCACTGCCCAATTCTATGTCACTATTTCAAAATAACCTGAATTCTAGGGAGATAAATATTATAAGATTTCAATCAAAAGGCAGAAATGTGAACCAAGACTGAGAAACATAATGTCTTTAAATTACAAAACATGTGGAACAGAAATCCATTAGCGTGAAGAAAACCTAACAGCTTGCATTACTTAGAACAACTATGCTTTTCACATAACACTACAGAACAAACTTGTCAATGATGACTCTCCTCTTTAGTTGCAGAAATGAAGATCCCTGAACACAAGTCAAGTCAAACGGCACTTACTAGTTTTATTGTACTTAATCACCAGTCTAGACTCCAGTGGGTGTGTGTGCAGTGGGCTTGGAGACACAACGAGAACAGCTCACCTGTTACTTCCCTTACGAAGGGGACCCACCGTCATTTTCATAGTGCAGTGGGTGTGTGTGCAGTGGGCTTGGAGACACAATGAGAACAGCTCACCTGTTACTTCCCTTACGAAGGGGACCCACCGTCATTTTCATAGTGCAGTGAGATGGGGTGACATTGAGCCGGTGCTGTGTGGTCTTCTCCCCACTGTGACGGAAGACTAGGTCACATGCCGAAAGGGACGGCTTCTTATTGAACCAGCTAATACTGGGAGATGCACTAAAGTATGATTATCTGTTGCCATCACCGGCTCTCAGGAAGTAGAAAGGGCTTTGGAGATTATTCATGGTCCCATTTTAATAACCTTCCTGTGGCTTGGCTGATGGATGGTCATTAACATTTTTATAGAGAGTGATTAAACTGGAAGTGGATTTTTTAAATAGATATGGGACTTATAAAATGCTGTCTTTTCTTAAAAGATACTTGGAAAATCTTTTGAAAAGTAATAATTTGACCCACAGGACATAGGAAAACTGCCAAGTCTCCATCTACAAAATCAACAAAGGGATGACAAAGTGACAGGGAGCTTGTGCAGAGATTTCTTATGAGAAAGAGAATTCCTTTCTTCATGGCTCCAGTATCCTTGAGGACAAGCCAATGTCACGTGAGGATATAGAAGTGTCAAAAGAAATAGGATAGGCAGAAAAATTATGGACCCCCAGCCTAATAATTATGCAAATAAACACTGGTATTGGGTTGGGAAATGTTCAACTATTTATTATAGGTGGGTTTTCGGAACTCAAGGCAGAACTTAATTAGCTGAACTTAGCACACACAATAGAAACAGGTCTGGGGCAGGGAGAGTAACTTTGCAAGTCTTCACTTGGCTTCGGCACAGCTGTTTGCCCCTGGGCGAGTGGTTCTCTGCTCTGGGTGCACGTGCAATGTGGGCAGAGGCAGCTCACTGCAGTGCTGTGAACTGGTCCCCCGTGCCTGTGCCCATGCCCATGCCCATGCCTGTGCCCGTGCTTATGCTCCGGCCCAGGGTCTCTCCAGGCTGTACACTCATCAAGTTCCTTAACCTCTTGGTGCTCCCTTTCCTCATCTACAAAACGAGAACAGTAGCAATAACTGCTTCATACAGTTGTTACAGGACTGACAATTAAAATATTTAATATTAGAAAATGCACTGTAACACAGAAAATGCTCTACAAAATGCCTTATGAGCACTGCCATTAGTTGTTATAGACACAAAAGGTGAGAGTGGCTAAGTGGTCTCTGGTATCTAATACTGACCTGTCTGCAGATCATACATAGGTAATTTTCTGGGCATGCCAAGAATGAGATACAGTGTACTCTGCTTGTTCTTGGTAGCATAACTGCGCGGTAAATGCCAACTTCACTCTCCTTAAGATAAACTGTGTGTCTATCACAACATGCAATCTGCAGATGTGAGATTCATACAACAGCTTTTGATGTCCACTAAGGAAGTGATTATTCCCTTCTCTGTTTTAGTACCAAAAACTTGAAGATGGTTGTCTATTTAGTCTTAGTTCACATGTGCATTGTCCAGCTTTTGACTAGGCCATAACACAAAGTTCAGTCTAGAGTGAGTGACTCACTGAAAAATCCACACTAAGCTAAACATTCCCACAGAAATGTAATTAAATGGTGCATTATTCACTGTTCAGAATACACAACTTTTTCCTTTTTCTTTTTTTTTTTTTTGTCCAAGTAAATCTGATACTTTTTTGGCATAAGCTGCTTATCTTTAGTAAGCAACATAAATGACACTTGGAGCCCCTACTTCTCATAATAGTGCAGAAGCAAAATAAGATGTTTTCCATAACTCCACCAAAGATAAAACTCATTCCCTGCAGAATCAGTCTTTGAAACTATATCCTCATCACAGCTGCACAAGGTCACAATGTTATCCTTTCATCTCCCCAGGAACAACCATCTCTTCTGAAATTGCAGACATGAGTTTCTTCTATTATGGAATTGCTATTAATAGGATATTTAATTATGAACTCATAAAGATTAACATTGCAAAATGCAGCTAAATGACTGACTAACATTTAAAGTGGGCAGAGTTCATGTATGGTATTAAGTGGAAAGCATATTTTGATGGGTTGATCCATGGTTCCATTTCAGGGGGACTGTGTGCATTAGTCACGTGAAAAGCACACTCTATGTGCCCTGAACTTGAGGCAGAGAACAATCATTTAGAGATCAGGGTGTGATGACCTATCAGCTAAAATAAGTTTACAGAGTTAAAAGAATGGCTTCCCAGGGATCTCTTTAGGATAGATTTAATCCCGAAGTAAAAGTAACAAACTAGTGCCAGAAAACTATTTGAGATAATAAGGAATTTTTAAAATAAAGACACAGGGTCATGCAGAGTAATAATCAGAATTAAGGATGCTCCAGTTTATACATTATTGTATGGTCGTAGTTCCGAAAATCACACTGGCCCCACTACCACTGAATTACCAGGTCTCAGCCCCTCCTAGCGTGAGCTCAGAATGTCTAGTCTCTCTCAGATACAAGATAATAAAATACATCTTCATGTAAAAATTGAACAAATCCTTTAAAACTAAAACTTGTTCAGACAAATTATATGTGTAATTCCCCTCAATTTCTGCTGTAGCAAACGAGTTTTCATGACTTGTTTCAAATGTCTTTCCTGTAGGAACTTTTTTCTTTCAAAAAACAATTTCCAGAAATATTTTCATTCATTTCTATCCTTACAGTCTCTCCACTTCTTTTACTATTTTTCCACTTTGTCAAACTATTCGCAGACTTTTTGCCCTTCACAACTCCTGCACTTTCCCAGGGACTGCGGTCTCTGATATGCACGTGCAGCTCACTGACATACAGGTTTTCTTGCATCTTCATCCCTAAATGGGGAAATCATCTTTGATTCTAGTGGAGCTTCAAACCCCTTTCCAACTGTTACTACTCTTTCCTGTTTCTCCCAAATCATAATTATAAGCTGCCCATTCTTTTCAGTGTTATATCTAAGCCCTGAAAAATACAAAGTCCACATGAATTCCTTTTGTCTCTATCAAAGCAGCCACTTAGCATTTCAATCCTTCAGGCACCTTATTCACACTATATGACAACAAAATAGAGTAACTTACTTTTTCTTTTTTGCAAAGAAAGAAAACTTAGTTTTAACTCTAGTGTTCACTCTATACCCTTGTCCATTCTTTGAATAAGCAGGTTCTGCTCCTCTGTATGGACATGAAAGTGATTTACCTGAGCTCTCCCAGCACCTCCTCCATCCACCAGAACACCCGCAGCACTAGGACAAGATCCTGAGCCAAACGAGAATCTACCTGAGCTCTACGTCCTGCATCCACGCACCTGCAGCCTCGCGTACAGAGGACCGGTAATGACTCAGCCATCACAAACCCGCACACAATGAGAGAGAGAAATTTCTCCCCCGATACCACCATCCTAGACCCACCCCAACCCTGAAATTATCACCAAAACTTAGTAAGATTCTGCCAATCCGCAGCCAAAAGGAGTGTTGTCTACAGTGCTCACATTGAATAATTCTCTGATCCAACTTGCACCTTGAGATCTAAGAATTACTCTATGCCATGTTCATTGCATACACACACACACATTACACATGCATACAAATGCACATACACACATGCACATATACACATGCACACACAAACACGTGCACTCATACGCTTAAAAATTAACCCCCAATGACACCCTGGAATCTCCCACAAATTTCTTTTAGTGCTGTTTTGGGTTTTTTCTCCCTGGAACCTCCCTCCCTCTATTCTTTCAGCCTTGGCATCTCTAAAAATCCCTGGAAGTTTAACTTTCTGAACAAAATATTTTTTCCATGGTTTGTACCCTAACATGAGTCTTTTTTCCCCAGAACTCACCTCTTCCCCAAAGCCCACAGCTAGGTGCAGGCTCACCCTCTCCAGCTCGTACACCTCCGACCCGGAGGCTCCCAATATGACCTCTGAACCCCTTTGCAAATCCTCCACTGACACTCGTTCACCTCCCAGCTTCCAGTACTAGCCACCACTGCTCACGGTGCACCTAGAGCTCCCCGGAGACCTGGCCCGTTAGCAGGCACCCTGCTCATCCTTCAGGACTTTCAACTGGGCTCTGTTTCAGACACACAGACCCGCAGCAGCCCTGAGTTCTACCATCAGCGCCTGCTTCCCCGACAGAAACACCATGTACGCCAACCCAGTTCTGACAACCTCCGAGGGGCTGGATTTCTCCTTCGTTGATCTCCCCACTCTGACATCCTATTTCAGTCACGCACACACGGTCTCCATAGTGACATACTCAGAAGACAACCGGCCGCACGGCTCCGTGTTTCAGCTCTTCAGTGGCTTTGGGGACTCACGGACAGGGAAGCCTAATCTAAGCACATCCTGAGCCCTTTCACCTTCCTCCTCTTTTTCAGAACCTTCCTGCACCCCCAGTTCTCACCAGGTTGATGCCCAATTTTGTGCACTTTCAAAGCTCACCCAAGTTCTCCCCATGCCAATTACTCCTCTATTGTGTCTTCGAGCTGTGTCTACTAAATGAAGAAATGACACATTCACACACATTCCGAAGAGCATTAGGGAACACATAATAATGGGGGGAAAAAAAGACTATTCCATGAGGTTTCCTTTATTAATATATTGCTGTAACAAAGACAGCTAAGTAAACTGGTTTCACATAAAAGAATTTTTTTTAAGAATTCATATAACTAATTTTTTCAAATATCTGCCAGTGTATGAGGTAAGAGTAGAATCTTATTGTGTTTCGATTTACTATTTTTTATTATTAGTGAGGTTGTGTATATTTTAACATGTTTAAAGATCATTTTTATTCTATGGGAATTATCTTTTTGTGTGTTATTTCTACTTCCATGAAATGAATTAGAAACTGTTCTACAATTTTTACGCCCCAAATACCTGTTTCTGGTAATTTTACAATAATCATCCCACATATTTTCTAATAAAATACTTTTAATCACTTCCAGAAATGCATGTTAATTCCTAATATGATTTCTGTTTCTGTATAGATGATTTACTGAATTTCAGTCATATTTTCGGCCAAAGGCTCTCAGCATTTTCATGCAGGATGCCTGGTTTTCAGAAATGAATGCCAGCTCTCTAACAAAAGGAAATAAGATTTTCGGAGGCTATAGCTTCGTTATCGTTGTTGTTAATTTGGACCCAGCTCCAAAAGTGGCAACGTTATTTCTTCGCAGGCGCCTTCTGTTGACAGGATGAGTACTTCCAGCTTGTCCTTTCACTAAGCATGCGAAGTATTTCAAGTGTCTCAGCTTAAAGTAAGGCTCTCAAATGCCCACTTCCTTCTCCTCAGCCTAAGTGGAGTCCAAGGCTTAGATTCTGCTTCTTCTCCCAGGGAGGTGCCTTCAAATGTCCATCTGTTGTGAAGCCACTCCACAGGCAGTTTACACCAGCTCCCGATTTCACTTACTTCTCGGACTTGGGCTGACATTTGCTCAGTCATGTCACATACAAAAGTGACTGCCACCGGCCTCCTTTTCAGAATACTGACTCTGCCCTATTGCTAGAAGTGGAAATCTCTCCTAATTAAGTTTTAAAACCAATACAGCCGCTTTATTACCTCCATTTTCATTTCACCTCTGTGATAATCCCCCCTCACCAGATTTGACTAGAGCCAGGATTATAAAGTCCAGGCAGCATGTTTCATTAGTGTTGTACCTGCGACGCACACCGCTTGTCCTGTTTATTCACGTGCAAGTTGCTCCCACACTGCTCGGAGGATTACTTCTTGGGTTTGGGTATGTTTTCCTCTAGCAGCTCTTAAATGCCAGCAACTGAGCACCCCCACTCCCAATGCTCATCATTGCTAGTCGAAAACTTATTTTTCATTACTCACCAGAGTACATAGTTCCTTGTCCAAAATTGTAATTATCAGGTGTTGTTTCTTTCAGGAGAATAAGTGATAAAATTCAATAAATATGTATTAAGCACCCACTTGATATCCAATGCTCTGATTTCTCTGAATGCTAGAAAATAATTGCAGGGCAAGTTTTCCCCTTGAAGAGCTAACATTTAAAGAATCTGTGTCAGTGCATCATTTGTATGCAGTCTTTCATAGAACAAAAAAAAATTCTGAAATCTGTAATTTTCAAAGATGGTCATCCAGAGGATCAAGAGAACACAGGTCAAGTAGAGAGGTCTTATTTTTAAAAACAAGTCCTTATATCAGATATCTTTATAGAATTTTACTTAAGGAATAGGTTTGCTTTTTTTTTATTCTTGTTCTTTGTATCTTATTGCTCGAGGAACACAGTATTTGAGACCACTCTGCTGCATTTCTGTAAATAGCATTCTGGGCTACACACCATCAATGCCCAGACGTTGGTACCAGGTTAGCAGGGAGTACATGATGAAAACCCAACTTGATGATGTTCCTCAGTCTCTGTCAAATAGCACAGAGACCATAAACATTCCACTGCTTCTAAATCCCAACAAAAGTGTGGGACCAAACAACAGCTTGAGCCTCTACGCTCACATGGCAGAGTCGACATGGAGGCGACCGCTCTCAGTGAAGCTAGAAATCCTCCTCAATACCCAAAGGCTGAAGCTCTCCCCTGAGGCACAAGTCTTCAAAACGTTACCTTCGTATGATTATCTGGTGGTATTTATTTATTGCAATATTTGTGTACCCTCAGGGGTCATGTGCTCTGCATCCAGACAGAGACCATGCTTGCAATGGACCACCTACCTGACGTCTAGGACCACCTCGAGTTGGAGGTGGATGTTAGAAATGATGAGAAACTACGAGGCATTGCTTGCGTGCTATGCATCATAGTAAAAATGGCCCATTCAAAGGGGGAAGAAAATTAAATATGTCAACTACTCAAACTGCCTATTAACACAAAAAGTTACCACTCTTCATAAGAACTTAATACATGAAGTGAATATGTTTAGCGATCTCTAGTTAGCATAGGACAGCTTTGATGATTATGCAAACATTTGATTTCTTTTACTAACGGGTTTTTGAGGCACTATAGAGGTCGTAAGTATTCCACCTCCATGCCTGGTCACGGGGCCTTTTACACATCATACACACATTCTAATTTTCCCCCTCTTGAACAGCACACTGCCGTGGCTAACCGACTCATCAAGGTTAGCCATTCTTCTTGCCACCTTCAAAAATTACATTCTCAGAGGAACTGCACACCAAGTCAGATACTGTGGGTACATTTAATTAACTAAATGTCAGAGACCATAGTTGTTACAAATGACATAACACGGAAAAACTGGATAGGGCATAACCTTGAGACACTTGTTGTTGCTGAGTGTTTTTAAGGGACTATGCACTTGGGTATCATGTTTGGTCCCAAGAACAGTTAAGAAATTCTTGACTATTTCTATTAATGACTTCAATTCTTCTATAATTAGTGTTACAACAACATGAAAGGTAAAAAATAATGAAGAGGAAGACTGCTATTCTTTTTTTCTGCCTCTGTTTTTCTCTCAAAGGGAAATTCGTGTATTCAGCTGATCACACTTTCAGAAAAACTGCTGGATTGATCAGTGAGGAGGGATCAGCAGTCACACACTGAGAGCCTAGAAACGGGGTGGCCTGCTCCTGAAATGACCCCGCTAAGCCAGTGTGGCTATAGAGAGACGGGTGATGCTTGAGCTGGGAGAATGGAAATTTATTCTGACATCTTGAATGAAAATGAAGTCATACTGGAACAGGATCTGAGATGAATGACTTCCTGTTTAGAAGATGGCCATATGGGTTTTGACAAATACTGTATAATATGTGTGTGTGGGAGTATGTATACATGTGTATACACACTCCCACACACACAGGGGCTGACTATTAAGTTCGCAAACTCATCCTAGAAAACGTGCTACTTGCCTCATTGCTGAATATCACTCCGTCACCTTGAAACTACTCCCTTTGGAAAGCTGTGCACTGACATCAGCGCCTAGCCCACCCTTCAAAGCAATTTTGGAACTCTTTCTGGTATGGCCATCAGAGCTGTCATTTTATTACCCTTGATGTCCAGAATGTCATCAAAATGTATTCCTTTCAATAATTCCTTTAACTTTGGGCAAAAATAAAGTCAGTGGGAGTCAGATTAGGTGAGTAAAGATGATGTTCCAATAGTTATTTGTTTACTGGCAAAAAAACTCCCTCACAGACAGTGTTGTATGAGCTGGTGCATTGTCACGATGCAAGAGCCATGAGTTAGTTGTGGGCACAAAGTTCAGGTCATTTTTGTCTAACTTTTTCACACAGCCTTTTCAGCACTTCCAAATAGTAAACTTTGTTGACTGTCCAGTTGGTACAAATTCATAAAGAGTAACCCCTCTGATATCAAAAAAAGGTTAGCAACATTGTTTTGAATCTTGATTTAGACTGACAAAACTTTTTTAGTTGTGGAGAATTGGCTGACTTCCATTGTGCACTTTGACGCTTTGTTTCAGGGTTGTGTTGGTACACCCATGTTTCATCACCAGGGATAATATGGCCCAACGTATCGTCTTGCCTCTCCAAAAGGTCTTGGCAAACTTTGACTCTCCTTTGCTTTTGTTCATCGGTGAGCTCCTTTGGAACCATTTCTACACACACCTTTCTAATGCCAAGATTTTCAGTGATTTTCCTAACTGTTTCTCTGTCAATGTTTACTCGGTCTGCTATGCTTCTAGTCAGCCAACAATTCTGATCCACATTTCAAAAAAATTTTGCAGTGTTTCATCAGTGCTGCTCATTCCTAGACGCCTGATCTCTCTTCTTCAGTGATGTTTTCTCTCCCCTCAAAGAAAGGTTTACTCCATTTGTACACTGCCAGTTTCATTTATATGCTTTATCCCCATAAATTTGGACTAAGACGTCCCTAATTTCACTTTCACTCTTGCCCGGTTTAACAAGAAATTTAATGTTTGTTCATTGCTCTAATTCAAGCTCCAACATTTTCTCGATGGCATACGAAAACACGCAGCAACAATAATGAACGTCACTCAGCAAGACACTGCCACATATCGACACAAACAAAGCTGTGAGACTGATATACCAAGGCTATGAAACTTTACTGAGTTGTTTGTATGGTGCTGCCAATGTAAGAGCACCATGGCAAGTTTGCAAAGTTAATTGTCAGACTTCATGTACACCATGAGTGAACCCTAACGTAAACTATGGACTTCCGATGATAACAATGTGTCAACGTAAGCTCATCAATCGTAACAAATATACCATCTGGTGTGGGATGTGGATAGTGGGGGAGGCTGTGGGTTGGAGGGGAATGGTTAGAGGGTAGCAAGGAACATATAGGAAGTCTGTGTACTTTCTGCTCAATTTGCTATAAACGTAAGACTTCTCTAAAAAATAAAATCTATTTAAAAGAGAAAAGATGGCCATATGAAGATAGACATATGGAGACAATGCCATATGACAATGATGGCAGAGATGTAAGGCAGAGCAAAGTAATGATTGCCAGAAAACCACCAAGAGCTCAGGAAAGGCAAGGAGAGATTTCCAGACAGGTTTCAGAGTGTGGCCCTGCCGACACCTTGACTTCAAGCTTTCACCCTCCACAACTGTGAGACAATAACTGCTCCTTGTTTTAAGCTACCCAGTCATTCATACCTTGTTACAACAGTCCTGGGAAACTCACCCACCACCCAAAGGAATAAAAAGACTAAGAGGAGTTAAGACAGGTTGAATTCAACTCTTTGTTGCTAAATGAATCAATCTTGAAGATACTTCTTCCTATTCTGGCTTCCTTAGGATTTTCACCTGTTAAAAATAAATTAAAACTCTAGCTCTTCATAATTCATGCAACTTAATTATTACCTTTCCAGAAAAGAGAAAAGATTAAACAAAATGTGCACTCTAAGCGATGGCTCATTTACTGATCTTCCCTGTCCCTAAGTCCTTCATTGCTCCTACCTGGGTAAGGCCATTGTACAGAATTTCATAACCTATAGTCGGGTTAACAGAGCAACTTACTAAGGAAGACATGTCCTGAGAGAATCAATTCTTCTACTGACTGGAATTTCTCCCTCTCCATATACATACTAACATATCATAGGACCCCACCTAATTATTAGAGAGAGCACTGTGGTATGAGGTTTACCTAATATAAAAGGAAAGCCTGGAGTAACAAAGGAGGAAAAAAATCTGCCATTTGAAAAATTTTGAAAAAAAAGTCTTACCACCTAATAACATAAATATTTTCCCCATAATTACAGATATCATTTTCCTTATATTCACTTCACACAAAATGTGTGAACATTTTACAGCTATGTTAAAATGCATTTGGATTTCTCAGGAAAAAGCAGTATTATTTACTTTTTTAGTTTAATAGTGTCTTCAATTTGTCACTGACTTGTAAGAACAGCTTACAAGAGGCACTTAAGCATGTCAACAAGCCAAGTACATTTATACCCATTTAAAAACGGTTCAGGGTATTAGCGAGTGAGACAAAAGCAGCAGCAGGATTAAAGAAATAATTACACTTTACAAATAGAGCCTCAAGTAGACATGGAATTGCTATAACAAAGAAGTGAATTAACTCCTTCAAGCAAAGTAGAAGTAATAATCCAGGAATGGGGAGAGAACAAAAAACTATGAGGTCTCAATGAGTAGCAGGCACTGTGTAACACACACCTGTACAAACATGCAACAACAGGCCACCATTACATACAGTCAACACTTAGAACAATTTGGAAAAAAGGAGACAATTTAGCTGGAAAAATGAATACTTATAATTTGAGATGCAAAATCCAAAGGCCCTCAAAAACAAAACAAACAAAAATGAAAGGATGCTTTGCGTAGTTTGGATAAGATTATGGAATAAAACTGCCATGATTGATCTCTTCTAAAACATGCCATAAGAAAATTACTATATTGGTATATGACCCATTCTGAAAAGCAATTATAGAAGAAGAGGGCTGAGCATATATTTCTTATTGTTACTAGAACTCCCTGGAAGGTACAGTCCAGCATATATACACTGTCTTTCACCTGTGGCTTAAAAAGTACATCCTGAACAAGCATTTCATGAGCCAACATCCTCTCATCCCTCTCGGGAGGTGTTTTGGCTACTTCACTCTATATATCTAACTGGGACATAATAGAAACAGTTAGTTCTCCCCTCATCTCCTCCCTGGATGGAACAGAGCTGACTCTGCAGACACTGCAAGTTTTAATTTGGGTCAGCAAGTTGGAGACGGAACTTTGCACTGGGTGACAGTCTCTCAATCTTATATAATGACGACTCACAAAGAGAAAAAATAAGAAAATCAACATTTCCTAATCCCCACAACTACACCTGACCTACATTATTTAATTTTACATAAAGTTCTCTAGTCATTTGATGTCACATATGCGATGCAAAGTCATCGGTTTGATCTGATGCATGAAGAACTTGGGGTTCTTCAGCATCTGGCTCGGGCTGTGAATGAGGACCAAAGTATCCTCAAAGCCTCTCCCACATTCCTAACCACATGAACTACCTTGAATTAGGATCATGGAATTCTTACCAGGACATAAAATTAGAACTTGGATTCTGACCTGTAATAATGGATATAAATTCTCTAGACATTTACTGGGCCTGGAAAATGGCCATCACTGGTGTTCAGAACTATAAAGGTATGTCTGATGGTTGGGCAAGCCTGGCTTGTAGGAAAGGACCACATGCAAGTGACTGTCATAAGCAAACAGAAGTCTGCACTGGCTCAAATACAACATTTGCCCTGTACGCTTCAGGTGAAGGGTGATTTTGTGCATGATGTATTGCTGAGAGCAGGGTGAGTCCACTTTCTCTGCCCTGTCAATGCAAGTGGAAGGTGAAATGAGTAAATACAAACTCAGTATACTTGTTTATTTTTTAACAATTGTGGGTTTAGGAAACCCAACTCTGAGTTTCTCTTTAAGTGAGTATAAATAGAGGCCAGAACCATTCTCCTCCTTACTTAAAATGTGACTCCAGATTGGCATAATGATGAAAGAGAAAGGTAAATCTCAGAGTTAAGGTGACACCGATGTGGCAGGACCTTTCTCTGGTGACCAGTCTCAGAACCCACTGTAGAATCTGGACTGGTGAGCTTCAGGCCCTCCCTGTGGATGGCAGGCACAATCAGGAATAAGCCACATACCTGCCCAAGGACATTCATGGGTAGTAATTCTGAATGTAATTCTAGCAAAGGACTGGAGTTCAGTCAAGTACAAAAAATGCAGGAAGAGTGCCATTTAGAGTAGGAATCGAAATAAAACAACACATTTGAATTCATGGGCTGACAGACCACCCATTGTACATCCCAAATATTTATGAGCTAATCTTTGATGTCAGCTTGAAGCTAGAACAAAATGAGACCTATAATAATGGATGTAAGTTCTCTAGACATTTACTGGGGCTGGAGAATGGCCATTTGTTTTTTCTACTTTTAGACAGATAGTACCACACTAATCTCTCTATTCACTAAATTTAGGGAAATTCAATGAGACCAGATGTACACATTTCCCCTGAGGCAGTGATTTCATCATTTGTTATTCTGGATGGTCATGTTACCTACACATATAGGCAGAAGACTATTAGCACCTCTACAGGATCAACTGCTAAACAAAGCAAGTAACTAGATGTTTAATAAGAGACCGTTTTACATTTAAAAACTAATAGTGTACACTGAACTCTAAAGATCAACTTGAATTAGATCAGCAAAAGCCACAATCATTAGTCACAAGAGAAATTAATTGCCAAATATCCCTTGAGTTGCATAGTAAACACCCAGTGTTTGGGGATAAATTTCTTTTTAACTTGGAATAATCTCCTGTCTTACAAGTCTGAGTGTTCAGCTAGAATGGAATGTTTCTCTGATGCCTTCATGATTGAGAGAGTCCCCTGTGTTAGTAAGAACTCAGAAAACGAGATGAGTCTACAGAGATCTGGGCTGGGGCTTAAAGAGCTGGTGTTGAAATCATCTTAGAGACACTTGTTGGCTGCTTGTCACCTCTGATTAGATCAAATTAACAAGTTCCTGTATTCCATTTTGCCACAAGCACAGGTACAAGGTCAACCTCAGCTGATGGTGAACAAGAACACCTTAATATGCCTCAAGCACTGCTAAAAGGCCTCTGGTTCGATCAAAGCCACCGTGAGCTCTCACTTATCTGTCCAGATGGCTACTATCGCAGACAGCAATCAACAAGTGCTGGCAAGGATGTGGACCAAAGGCAATCCTGTGCACTGTTGGTGGGACTGCAAACTGGTGCAGCCACTGTGGAAAGCAGCATGGAGGTTCTTCAAAAAATTAAAATTAGAAACTACTGTATGTCCTAGCAATTCTACTTTGGGGTATTCATCATCATCATCAACAACAAAAACCTGAAAGTACTAATTCAGAGAGATAATGTACCTCTATGTTCATTGCTGCATTATTTCCAATGCCCTCTGGTTATTCTTTGCAGCCCAGAAAATTCTGAAGGCAAACACAGAACCAAAGACCTGAATCTGACTGACTCTCCTAAAATGGAGAATTATAACTTTACACCAATTAGGCCCAACACTAAGGATCATAGGTGCCTTTTCATTGGGGAAATCATCCTGCGTCATTAAAAGTGATGATCTGGTCTTCTTCAGTCAAGGGATGGAACCTCTATGGGGCCTGGCCCTCCCTTACTTAAATCATTAACACTAGAAAGAAAACCTTTACTCTGACCAAAAGGAATCAAACGCTATCCATTTATAAGCAAGGAAGTTATGGATCCCCGAGGCCAAGAAATGCAGGTTAAGCAGGAGAAAATGCTTGTTTTCTTTCAGTGTTAAAGTTGTAACAGTAAGGACTGCCACTTCTCTTTCATCTGTGATCTGCCTCTGCACTATCCCGGGTTTCTCTGCACAAACTCAAGCTATTTCAGGATTAGTGGAGGGGAGTAGACAGAATGAAAGCTGGTAGAGAAACAAAACAAAAAAAACCAGATTAGAGTCTATTCACCAAACTCTTCTGGTTCTTTAGTTCCTCCTTCAAGCGTCAGGTTTCTGCTCTTTTCAGAAGTGACCATTTCACGTGCTTCCAAAGGATGTGTCAGATAGTCCAGTCCTTCTTACAGAGGGGATTTTTTAAATTTATGCTTTCTCTTGGTCCTTTTCTGATATGTTAACTCTACAAAGGTTTTGGCCTTCAGAGGCGAAGGGCGTTCTACCCTCGTGTTAGTCACAGCTGTGAAGGCTCCTATTAAGCATTCGGTGAGCACTGGCCCTGCTATTTTGGGGGAAATTATTACTTCGAAGGTATGTTCCCCAATCACTCCATCGGGAGGTAAAAGAACCTAAGGGTAAATATTCTGTGATATACAGGGAATGTTATGTATCCCATAAATAAATGGGGGTGGGGGATAGATGGTACTAATTAAGATTCAAATTCATACTTTTAAGCCTGTCCTAATTTTTATAACTTTGAGTCAAATATTATAATGTCTGTCACACATTTAAAAATAAAAAAAAAATAGATCAATGCAGCAGGCATTGATCAGAAGACTAAAATGTTACTTTCAATTCTCTGGAATTATGAATTACCTTGTGATTCAAAACCTGACAGTGACATTTGAGTTGGCTTCAAAAGTCTCTACTGATCTAACTTTGAAATCAATCCCTTATAAACTCAATTTTCAATAGATTCCATAGGAAACTCCTGAGTGCATTCAACCCTCTAGGGAAATTACCTGCATTCTCCGTCCAATGTACTTGAAGAGTTATTCTCAACGTGGAATTTTCTCAAGTCTTGGCTGGCACAGCCCCCACTGGCCTGAGCTCTCCCTGACCTTTCCATGCCCCTCCCCACGAGAAAGATCTTAAAATGTTTTACAGTCAAGATACTGAAGCTGGAGGGACAGAGCCAGAAGCAGAAACAAGAACCTTGACTATACCGTTGTGCCCTCCTCAAATAGCAAGGTGCTCGAACATCTCCATTCGAATCATTCTATTATCTCATTCTTTGAGGCCCTTCCCCATTTTCAAATCATTTCCTCCTAAAAAAACAAAACAAAACATATAACTGAGGAGAACTCAGGAATCAATGTTGTTATACTGTGTTTTAAGTGTGAAAACAAAAGTGTAAAACTGTGTCTTGTTTCTAAACCAAGCATAGGGTGTAACTTGGCAAAAAGTATACAATTGAGTGGATGGGCTGGAGAAATGCAAAAAGAAAAATGAGCTGCATATGGCTGTGGTCGGTGCCAATAACTGATTCTTCCCAGTGTGCGCTCACTGTGTGTCAAAGTGCTTCTCTTCGCAGGCTGTTTAATGAGAATGTAAACCCCCAACTAGGCAAGCCTTGGAGCGGCAATAACAAGGCTATGGACAGAACAACCGGGAACTAAGGCTCTGCTTTGCACTTACTCTAAAAAAATTAGTTGATGAGGTATGTTCATCTCTCCACATAGTTTATAATTAGGATGCACTTGCATTTCCACCTTACTGTTTTGGAAAGGCTTTCAAATTTAGGTTATGAGTTTGATTATGGGCATATTATTAAGTTGGAACTACTGCTACACAAAGCTTAATGTCAATAACTTCCAGGGGACTTGCTGGCTCTCCACCTAGCATGGTGTTTTGCTGCTGGTGTCATCTAGCTGAAGAGTTTCTGAAGAGATGCAAATTTGCTGCAAAGTAGCACTTCTTTTCTCCGTAATTAAAAATGGGGCCTATGTAGGACTGTTTGTTTTGTAGGATACAGCCATAAACCCTAAGTTGCTATGCAGCTGTGCTAAAATTCTGGTTCCATTCACTCTCCCAACCTCCAGATGATTACTTCACCTCTTGTCATTCTCCAAGCCTCCAACATCCCCTCCCCATCCTCTCTCTTAGCTGATGTCTATTTCCTCTGTCCATTTGGATGACATACCACCCAGATAACCCAGAGCACATGAACTCTTCAGTTTGCACCTGCACCCCCATGTGCCACGGGAGAGGGAGCTGTGCTTCTATAGAAAGCCCACCCCATCATTTGTGCACTAGATCACGTCCCTTCTTGCCCCTTAGAGGGTATCACCCAGCAATTCTCCTAACACAGCACCTACCTACCATAGATCAATCAACTGATCTACCATCTATCCTATCATCTATACCTACCAATCCTATCATCTATCTAATTTATGGTTTATTCCCATCAACTTTTAAAATGTTTCCATTTCTCTGTTTTTAAAAAAAAAAAAAAGTCTGTCTCCTTTCCCCTGGCTATTACCCCATTTCTGTACTCTCCTGCTTAGTCATCTTACTTATCAGTAGAACATGACATCATTGGTTATTTTCTCTTCCTTAATTTACCTTTATTTACTTAGCTTCCAGGTCACCACAATGTCTCAGCTTTTCTTGGTGGCTGATTTGTATGGCATCAACTTAGCTAAGTTGGAATTCCATTTCCTGAACAGTACTGCCAGTCTGTGCCCCATAAGCTATGTGGTGTCAGACTTGGAAGGAAGCAATAAAGCAGCAGTCATAGCCCTTCTGTGTCCAGGAGGTTGGAGTGGGGGCACAGGCACTGCTGCGGATCACCGGCTGGTGCAACTTGTTAGTAGGGGCTTAAGGAAAGCAAGCCTGCAGCTCCCCTGCCTCTTGCTAGATCCCCAGCCCCAGACAGAGCAGCAACAGTCATCTGTCAACAGTTTAACCAGCTACCACGGTCATGTAAGACCAAATCCCAATCACAAATTCCGTATTCTAGACCAACTCTAGTGGGTCTGCGTTTCTGATCACATCCTCACTGGAACATCCGTCTACCCACTAGTTATTCATTCTTTGTCCTCATTTCTGGTTCTTATTCTTATCACTGACATCATAATGTTGGCATGCCCCAACTCCAGAATTCAGTTCTCTTCTCTTCTGTCAAGACTCACTGACTCTTGGTGACCTCATCCAGTCTCAGTTTTGGCCGGCATCTAATTTTTCACCATACAGATCAAGGTGTAGAGCTGGAGCTAGAGCTGGAGCTGAAGATAACAGTTGAAAGTTCAAATATACAACTGCATATTTAACATTTCCAATTGGTATCTAACAGACATGTCCAATACAACAACTTCAAAACCGAATGCTAGCTCTGCCCCTAATAAAATATACCCTGTCTAATGTGAGGTGAGCCTTCTCTCTTTCAGTTGATGTCAACTCCAGTTTTCCAGTTGCTCAGGATGAAAACCTTACTCATGCCTGACTTCTCAAATGCCCACCCAAGCATGCAGACAATCTTCTGGCAAAGCCTTCCCAGTAAAAGCAAAGCTCCCACGATGGCATAAAATACCTTATGGGATCCAGCTCCTTCCTTCCTGACCCTGTTTTCTGCCGCTCCCCACCCACTCCAGCAACACCGGACTCTGGGCAGTTCCTCCAACACTCAGGCACGTTTTCCCTTTGGGTGCCTTCCTCTAGCAGTTTCCTCTCCCTGGAATGCTCTCCTGCACTGTTTGCTTGGCTTGCCCACTTATCTTCTTCAAATCTTCTTCAAGTAACTACATTTCAATAAGGCTGAACTTGGCTCCCTATTTAATACCATATATTATGCATCACCTCTGTCCTGCTTCATATTACTTTTATTTTCTATGGTATCTTTCACCTTCTGACATGCTACATAATTTACTTATACATTTGTGGGTCTCTACTTTATCCACCAACATAAAAGTTCCAATGACCTGGAACCATTGTCCAACAATGTATTCCAAAAGCCTGGAGCAGATCTTAGCTTGTAGTAATAGTTGTTGAACAATTATTTCTCGAATCAATGAATAAAGGTGAATTATTTATTCTCCACAATCAGTTGGGAACAATTGTGGCTCAGTATCTTCTTACTAAATGTACTGGTATTGAGTCATTGCTACTGTGACTTGCCTTTTTCCTCATCTAGATCCCATTCCCTACCTTCAGTCTTTCTTTGCAACTCCCTCCCTCACGACTGTCCGTGTTCCCACCTGAACTCCCTGTCCATTTTGACCTTTATCTCTCTATCAACTTAACACCACATGGTCTCCATCACAGAAAAATTAAGCATCTGGGAATTGCAACCTTTAACTTGTCTTCCCTTTCATTATTAAATTAATTCAACAGATAACTTGTTATCATATGTCGGGTTCCATGGGAACAGAACAATGTACTGACAATAGCTCACCCTTTATTTACTAGGTATAAAACCTTTATTGATTGAATTAAAACAAGTAATCCATCTGTCATCCTTGTGGGGGGTGATAACTGGAGAAAAGGGGTAATTAACAGTATTTTAGAACCTTTAGAATCTTACCAGAATTCCATAATAGTCATTGCATTCACCAAACTTCCTGGAGTCAAGGGCAGAGTGGAAAGGTGATGACATTTTTTAAAATATCTTACATGAATATTGGCATTTCATATAGGTTATGTGGTAGATAACAGACTGATATTTTAATAATAAAAGTAGTTGTTTTGTTTTCTTTTAATGCACATAAGACTAACATTCTTCAAAATCCCACAGCAGGAACATAGACTGACTTGCAATCTTCAAAATGTCCCTTTCATATTATTACTTATGATGTCTCTTGGTAGCTTTTCCTTAATATATTGTCCACTTTATGTCTTCTTGTGGTTCCCAAGAATTGAACTACATTTAAAGAGTCTCTCTTGTATTTTGAACCATGTGCTAATATTTTTTAGATCAATCTTTAAAATTCTTTAAGAAAAACATTGATCGTTGTGAAAGCAGTTGAAGACACAGCAATGTACAGTCAACTTTTCGTTAGCTGGAAATCAAGCAGTTGCTTGAGTTCTGGTTAATGGAGAGTCTACTTACATTTATCTGGCATCTACCAATCTCCATGGGTGCCAGTTAACTGAGAGTCTACTGTATATTAAAAAAATACTTGCAAAGATGCCTGGGGTATTCAATACTCATATGTGAAAAAACTGAAGTCAGAAAAGGACACATATACTAGAAGCACATTGATAACATATTTTACTGTAATAAAGAAAAAATACCTGGAGGAAAGTGATTACAGGCTTTTCAATTTTCTAAGTGCTATTTTTACTTAATAAAAATATGTAACTTTACAATTATAACAGTAATAGAAATAACATATTTAATTCATCTATAAATACTGACCAGATAATCTCAATCTTTATTCTCTTTAATTTGAACATTGATTCTATTTCATGGTCAGTTTATTTTTGTACTAAAACAGTGTATATAAAAAATAATGAAGTAGTTTATTTATACTTCATCCTCTTATAACAAACTTCAATTTTATATGTAGAAATTTATAATTATAGAAGGTATAACCAGTAGTCCAAGGTAACAATGTGCACATTTACAGTACTTCCTTTTTCTAAAAGTTGTATTTATTAGAAAGATACTCAGAAAAATAATATAAATACAAAGTACTAAAGTGTGTTCTTCTGCCAGTGCTAATTTTAAGAGTATGATGATATCAGAATAAGAAATAGTGAGTGATTTTACAGTCTCCCCCAGACTTAAATTATTGTAAAATTTTCTACATATTTGATTATCAATAAAAATTTATTTTAGAATCTAGGGAAATTTTCCCATATGGTACTTCACACAAGTTTCCTTTATTAGAAAGCATTTTCTTCGATACAGTGGAAGCTTACAATTATTTTACAGAGAAAAGTGCATTTGGATTTGATTACAATAAATCACAATGTTTCAATATTCCAACAATTGAGCCCCATAGTCAGATAAACTAGGTATGATGAAGTAAAGCTACCCTTTTTAAAAATAAAATCAGTGGTTGCCAGGAGATTGTGTGCTTGCTCACAAAGAACGTCTAATCGTACCTTCAGTCTCATTAGTAATAAATGTCATTATTAGTTCAAATAATCTCAAACCTGTGTTCAAATATTTCCTAGGATTCTAATTTCCTTTCCTGTGGCTGGTAATTCAAGTATCCATATAGGACTTTTATTGGGTACTTAAAATGAATAGTAGACTCTTGTTCAGAGTCAATTGTTCCTCCTTTCTTGCAGGAAAGGAAAAACAATAACTATTTCAATTCTCAGTGAGGAGCAAAGAACATTTCTTTTTAAATGGGAACAATCCCTACTCCAGGTACAAAGCTATGTTGACTGGTTTTCCTCTCAAATTCTCCAGCCTAACCTATGACAAAAAGTCAGTGTGTACTAAGGATTTCCACTGCTTTTTTCTACTCATTAATTTTTTCCAGAATATTCTTACAGATACCTGAAAGAAGAGACTGCCTTCATAGAGTCTGCTACACCACACCAGGAGCACCAGAAAGTGAAATCTTGTGCCATCATTGTCACTCCACTATTGACCAGGTCTTGGGCAAAACCAAACAAGCACTGTGGGACCTTGTTTCCTCATCTACAAAATAAAATTCACACTTTCACAACCATCTTTGTGTAACGTGTATATTAAAATACCTTAGTGGAGAAGCCGGGATGGCTCAGTGGGTTAAGCGCTCACTTTGCAGCGCTGGGGACCGGGGATCAAATCCTGGCCCTGGCCCTGGCCCGGGAAGAACCATATGCTGAACTGGGAGCTTCCCCAGTTCAGTTCTCTCTGTCTCTGTCTCTGTCTCTGTCTCTGTCTCTCTCTCTCTCTCTCTCTCTCTCTCTCTCTCTCTCTCTCTCTCTCTCTGTCAAAAATAAATAAATAAATAAATTTAAAAAAAATACCTTAGAAATAATATAAGGTTTAAAAGTCAAATTGTAGTAAAGGATTACTAGTAAAACATTGTTTACTGCACACTCACAAAACTCCCCATCCCCAGTATTACCCAATACAACTCTTTCAAATGTATAACATTTGTAATTTTTCCTGATTTAGGTTGTTCTGGAGGTTGCCTCCATAGTTCTGAATAATCAGAAGACTGATTTCTTGATTATCTGCTTTGATTATTACCAGTCTGTCATTGTGTATGAGTATTTCGTGTATTCATGCCCCACTACCCCACCAGTCCACTCTCTCAGTGTATTGTAACATCTGTTGGTTAACTTTGGTCATTTTAATGGCATATATGTAAATTATTTCTATTTCTTTCTCTCCTTTCCTCAAAAAATAGAGTCTCTATCTTGATTTCTCATTTTGTAAAATGATGTGAGTGTCCCTAACCTGAATTCACCTCTTCTCTCTCCTTTGACTTTATCTTCAGTTCTTTACAATGTTGAGTTTGGTCACATTTGCATTACAATCTAAAACATCACCATTCTCCCCTGTTTTGTCTATCTTTGTCCTTTGATGCTAATTGGGGAAATGTATTATAAATAAGTGTTGTTCACAGTTTAGAATAATGATTAAATTGCCTCCTAGGATGACATTTCTTTTCTTGAAAATCTTTCTTAAACACTCCTTGATTTTCACATTGACATGAATTTCTTTCATCAGACGTCTTTTCATTCTTTACTTTTTTCATATACTTAATTTCTTCTGATATTTCAATCACACCATCTAGTCTCTAGAACCCTCTCTCTGCATAGAGACCTTTTTGCTAGTCTCTTCCTTCCTTTGCTCCAGTAGAAAATAATTGGTCTCTGTCTACAATACTGTCACCAGAGACACGCTATGAGTCACTCTCATGTGTGGAAACCATTTTCAGATTCCAGTCTGCCTTTTGTTCAGTCTTACTGAGAACCACCTCAACTCAAGTCTTCAAAATATCTGCTGGGGTGGAGGGTAAACAGTGTGACTCCTACAAGGCACCTGAGACACTCTGCTCTGCATTTCTTTTTATTGTTAAATTTAATGGGGTGACATTGGTTGGTAACAATTAGATAGTTTCCGGATGTACAAGTCCACATCACATCACCCAATCATCGCATTATGTGCCCACCTCCCAGAATCAGCTCCCTCTCTATCACCATATACCAGGTGCCCACTCCCACCTCCCCCCACAACCCTCCCTCTCCCCTCCTCCCCCCTCTCCAGGTAACCACCAAATTACTGAGTGTCCATAATGCTGGTGCCCTCTCCCATGCTCTGCATATTTTGAATGAGGTGTGTAAGTATCAGAACCATTTTATGAAAATACCTCAATGAAATTGTTTCACTTATACAATCATCCAACATTGCTGTGGGAAGTGGAACACCAACCAGTTTGATCTTCATCACCAGTTAAGAAGATCTCGTTTTTCTTTATGGGGATTTTTATGATCTTTTCTTTACACTTGTTTTTCTAAAAGTCCATAATGCCGGGGGGAGCAGGTGGGGGAGGGAGTCTTCCTTTAAATATGGTCTAATGCTTACTATGTTCTTTCTCTTTGAATATTCATATATCGCTGAAGAATCTCTTCTATTTCTCTGATAATTTTCTTCTTTTTTTTAATTTTATTTTATTGTTTTTGACAGAGACAGAGAGAAGGAGGGCCCAGAGCAGTCTCATAGTTGTACGTCATCAGTTTTTGACATGGCTTCATTTCACACAGGTGGGCAGGGGCTGTGCAGGGTGGGAAATGGGCTGGGTGCCTCCTGCATGGGAGGTGCACCCCCTTGAGCCAGGGGCCAAACTGGGGAGCCTCCCACATAGGAAGCACAACCCGGTTCAACACATGGGTCCACACGGGCCAACGCCGGGACTCGATCCTCAGTCCCTGGGACTGCAAAGCAAGCACTTAACCTGCTGAGCCATCCAGGCTTCCCTCTAATAATTTTCTTTCTTTGTTCTTTCTTGAAACCCTATTAGTCAACTGTTGGTCCCCCTGAACTGGTTTTCTCTCTCTTACTTTTTCTAGGGATGTAAGACTTCCCCAATTCTGCTCTCCAAGTTTAATTTTAATTTTAGCAACTATAACTTTTTAAATTCCTTATCATTTTATAATTCTTTCTTATTCTTACAATCTAGTTCTTCACATGTGGATACAATATCTTCTTGAGTCCCTCGAAGTATAGAGATTAGATCTGTTCTCTTTTTTTTTTTTTGTCTATGAACAATTCTGTTTCTTTCACTTGAATTTTAAATTTTATGTTAAAGATGTCATCAAGCATATGTTAATACTGGATCTTTCATTTGTATCTAAGATGAGGCAGCAGGAAGACTGACTGATGACTGTATGGGAACTAAACTGTTTCTGGACCATACTGTGGACAAGGTCACCTCATATTCCTGATGGTGCTTTGATTCTAAGACCCTAACATCCACTCTAGCTTCCTAATAGTTCATCCCAGACACTATGATCAATATCTCAGTTACTGAACCTCCACTTTGCTACTTGGGGTGTGAATGCCTTGCTGGCAGCATATTGTTTGTAAAGTAGGAATAAGGAAGTAGAAAGGTTGTCCGTTTTATATACCTTGAAGTGGCCTCATCTACTATGTAATCACACCATATCTCACTCTGGCCTTGCAATTTCAGAGGTCAGGGACTCTGTGTGTTTCTGTTGGGAATCAGCTCCCTCCTATACTCCCTCTGAAGATATAGCTAGTTGTAGCTTGCTCAACTCCATTCTTCCAGGTGATGCGAGCACATTAACTTTCTTTAATTCAAAACTTCGTTGAAATATTCAGTATGCTGATGGTGTCACCACCGTTTGGGCTGCAGTGAGTTGACTATGTCATGCTTTTGTAATTCATGTAGTATTATTTAAGCAGTCACATAAGGAAAAGTACATAGTAGATGTGCACTCTTTCATCAGCTTGAAATATACATGCTCTCCTTACTTTAGAATGCTGATTTCGTGATTAACTGAAGTGAGAGCCTTCATAAATAATAAACGAGTCATGATTTTCACACAGATGGTCACACTACTTCTTAGATTTTCTCTTTTAAATCATTATTTTTTTATTACTAAATTTATTGAGGTGACACTGGTTGATAACAATTATATAGTTTCCAGGTATACAATTCTACATTACATCGTCTATGTATTGCATTATGTGCTCACCACCCAGAATCAGCTCTCCCTCCATCACCATATACCTGGTGCCCCCTCCCAATAGAAGTATTTTTTAATAATATCTATTTATAAATATCTAAGAAAGAAATGTAAAGTGAGTTATACCTTTTGAAAAAAAAAAAATCCTCCAAACAAAACTGAAACATACTCATTGACACAGAACAAACTGATGGTTTCCAGAAGAAAGGGGGAAATGGGTATGAAAAAGATAAAAGAGTTAAGAAGTACAAATTGAGAGTTACAAAAACAGGTATGTAAAGTAAAGCACAGGAAATATAGCCAATAATACTGTAATAACTATATATGGTGCCACGTGAGTACTAAACTAGTCAGGGGGATCACTTCATAAATTATATAAATATCTAACCATTGTGCTGTACATATGAAACTAAAATAGTACTGTACATCAACTATATTTGACAAATAAATATATATATATGCTTTCTACTGAGAGAAAAATGATGGTTTACTTAGGTTTTGTCCTATACATATATATCATCTGTCTTGTCACATGTCTTGTATGTATACACACACACACACACACACACACACATATGAGGGCTGTCCATAAAAAATCCAGCCATAAATGTCTCTACTTTCCGTATTACATGGCTGGATACTTTCCAGACAGCCTATATATATGTGTGTGTTTGATATTAGTATACATTTTCCTGCATATCACGATTGGCTTAATATTCATTCATTTTCAAACATTAATTATCCCATTATTTTCTATAAGTATACTAGGAGAATAGCATTCAAAGATGAACACGGGGAAGCCTGGATGACTCAGTGGGTTAAGCGCTCACTTGGCAGCGCCGGGGACCGGGGATCGAGTCCCAGCCCCGGCCCATGCGGAACCATATGCTGAACTGGGAGCTCCCCCGGTTCAGTTCTCTCTCTGTCTCTGTCTCTGTATCTCTCTCTCTCTCTGTCAAAAAACAATAAAAATAAATAAATAAATATTTTTTTAAAAAAAGATGAACAAAGATCTCAGATTCTACTTAGCTTGATTATCATTTCTTTTCATTAGATGATTTTAAATAAAAGTTTTAGTTTAAATCAATTGTGCAAAGTTGTGGTTTAAATCGAACAAACAAGCATTCATTATATAAAGTATTTTCTTATATAGATTTATACAGGGTTATCTTTAATAGACTCTAAAAGTCCATGACCACATTTTGTTATTCATTCGTTCATTCATTTATTGCAATACCTAGCATAGTGCCTTGAATTTAATAGGAGCTGGAGAAAGGAGCTTTAGAAAAGTATGAAGATCTCATGATATAATTACATAACTCTTTACAATATTACAGATAACCCTTCAGAATATTCTTGAGTGTGATATTATCCTAAATAACCTCCAGATCAGGTTTGACACTGTGACATCAAATTAAAATGTAAATCTCTCACTTGGCAGGAATAAGAAAAAAAGGAAAGGAAAACATACCATTGGTCACACAACAGGTCAGATTCATTATCAGATTTTCTAGACTTCTAAAATAGAGCATGCCCTCTGACAAGAGCATAAAGAAGGGACTGAGAGGTGCACTGGATGTCAGGAAAGTCCAGAACATGGCAGTTCAATGAGAGATCTCCGGCACCCACAACAAGGGTCAAGAACTTACCTTGATAGAGGGGAAAGTATTATAATAAACTATTTTGAAATATTCAAAAGTGCTTATCTCTATCCCATAGAGAATATTGTAGTTGTTCTAAATTAACGTTGGAGTCAGACTATAATTGACTTTTCTCAGGTCAATTTTGACTCAACATAAATATTAGCAAGAAAGTTTGCTTTCTCCTAAAGAGTTGTAATGTACAAAAAGCAGTCCCTGCAAAACTACAGAGAATTTTCACTGTGAAGTACAATGGGAATCGAAAATCCAGAAGAGAAAATCTCAACAAATTTAGTGTCTATTAAGGTATACAATAAAATACTACTCAGCCATAAAAAAAAGATGAAATATTGCCATTGTGACAACATGAATAGATATTGAGAGTATCGTATTAACTGAAATAGGTCAGACAGAAAAGGACAAGAACCAGACAAGGGCTGTCCAGAAAGTACCCAGACGTATAATATCAAATATAGAAGCATTTACGGCTGGATTCTTTCCAGACAGCCATCATATGATTTCACTCATGTGAGATATAAAACCAAAAGCAACAAATGAACAAGCAAAACAAAGAAACACATAGACACAGACAACAGCATAAAGGTTACCAGAGGGGAAGGAGATTATAGGAAGGATGAAGAGGTAAAGGGAGTCAAATTTTGGGTGACAAAAAGAGACTTGACTTTAGTGGTAAGCACACAGTGGAGATACAGATGATGTATTTATTATAAAGCCATACACCTGAAACTTATGTAACATTATTAACCAATGTTATCCCAATAAATTTAATTAAAAAGAAGAGATATATATGAATTTGGTATATATACAGAAGATTAAATGAAAGCTAACCTAGTTCACTCTTAACTCAGTAAATATGAACAACCTGAATTTATAAAACCCGGCCTTTTATTTCTTATATTAAGTAGCCTTACAGAGAAAATGATAACATTTGTTAGACATAAATTCCTACTCTCAATTAATTGTATTATCAAATAAATTAAGAGCAACTAATCTTTAAATAGAAGATAATTACTATAATCTTTGCTCATTTATATTTTGATTGGTTTCCTTAAAAATTCCCTTTAACTTTCTTATCAATTAAACTATGTTTCCATGAATTTTTACAACATCCTGAAAATTCATAAAGACGGTTTCAAATTTTTATAATATTAACATGAATACTTTCAGACTGACAAATGACAGAAATAATATAATATACAAATGCTAATCTTCAGATTTCAAAATGAACAAACCATCAAACCAAAACATTTGCAATGAAGAAAAATATCAGGAGGATTTTAGAAAAATGCCATTCATAAATAAAAGAAAAAGAAAATGCTGCTTCAAAATCTCACCAGGAGGGGAAGCCAGGATGGCTCAGTGGGTTAAGCGCTCACTTTGCAGCCCCGGAGACCGAGGATTGAATCCCAGCCCTGGCCCATGCAGACCCATGTGCTGAACTGGGGAGTGCACCCAGTTCAATTCTCACCGGGGTGAGACCCCAGCCCAGTTCCTGCCCTGTGTAGCCCTGCACCCACCTGTGGAATGAAACTATGTGGAAGAACCAATGATGTGCAACTATGGAGACTGTTCTGGGCCCTCCCCCTTCTCTCTGTCTCTATCTCTGTCTTTGTATCTCTCTCTTTCTCTCTCTGACAAAAACAATAAAAATAAATCTTTAAAATCTCACCAGGAGATTGATCTGTGGACCCAATGTCCCTAAAAGCAACCATAACTAGTAATAACAAAACAACACAATCAATCAACAGGACTAACTGACATTATTCAACACTTCACCCAATTAGAACAAATACACATTTGTTGAAGCACCCATGTAACAAATGCAGACTGTCTTGATTCATAAAACACCTCAAATGTTTAAAACATTAAAGTCATACAGTGGGGATACCAGGATGGCTCAGTGGGTTGAGCACTCACCTTGCAGCCCCAGGATCCAGGGATCGAAGCCCAGCCCCGGACGGCGCAGACCCATATGCTGAGCTGGGGTTTGCCCCTATTTCAGTTCTCCCCAGGGCGAGCTTCCCATGCCGAAGGCCCCAGACTTGCAGGAGCATGCCTCCCATGAGGGATGCCCCACCCAGTTCCTGCCCTCTGCAGCCCCATGTCCACCTGTAGAACAAGACTAGATCAAAAACTAATGTAAAACTATGGAGACTGTTCTGGACCCTCCCACTTCTCTTAGTCAGTCTGTCTGTCTGTCTCTCTGTCAAAAACAATAAAAAATAAAAATCCTTTAAAAAAATACAGATTATGTTCTCCGACATCAATGAAGTCAAGTTAAAATTTAACAACAGAAAGAAACCACGAAATTCTGCAATTACCTGAATATTAACCAACACACTTCTATACAATCTATAAGTCAAAGAAGTCTCAAAAACATTTTTTAATTCATAGAATTAAATGAAAATATCAATTAAAAATAAAAATATGTGGAAGGCATCTAAAACAGTATTGAGAAGAAAATTTATAGCAATAAATGGTAATAATTTAACATAAGAGGGCTCAAATGAATAATCTAACTCAAAAAACTAGAAAAAGAATAGCAAAATTCCCACAATAGAAGAGAGACAGGAAAACTTCATAAAGAGTAGAAATCAACTCAAATTAAAATAGGTAAACAATTGCGAAAAATCAACAAAAAAAAGTTTATCAAAAAAATTAGCAGTATAGTCAATAACAAGGCTAGCAAAGGGAAAATAAAAGAAGACACATCACTGAGTACAGGAATTAAATGAATATCACAACAGATTCTGCAGCAAATTAAAAAGAATATATGGGAGTATTACAAATAAATTTATATTCATAAATTTGACAAGTCTGAAAAATGAATCAATTTTTTAAAGACACAGCTACAAAAAAAAGAAATTAGCAGGGAAGCCGGAATGGCTCAGTGGGTTAAGCGCCCACTTTGCAGCCCCAGAGACCAAGGATCAAATCCCAGTCCTGGCCCATGCAGAGCCATATGCTGAACTGGGGAGTGCCCCCAGTTTGGTTCTCACCTGAGTGAGACCCTGGCCCAGTTCATGCCCTGTGCAGCCCCGCGCCCACCTGTGGAATGAAACTATGTGGAAAAACCAATGAAGTGTAACTACGGAGACTGTTCTGGGCCCTCCACCCTCTCTCTGTCTCTCTGTTTCTCTGTCTCTCTCTCTCTCTCTCTCTCTCTCTCTCTCTCTCTCTCTCTCTCTCTCTCTGTCAAAAACAATAAAAATAAATCTTAAAAAAAATGAGCAAAGATGGAATGAAAACTAGTACTATAACCATTAAAAAAATTGAATCTGTAATATAAAACTCCTGAAGGGAAAAAAAAAATATTCTACTCCACAGTCAGGTGATTTCACTGGAAAATTCTACCAAACATTTAAAAATAAAAACCTAGTTTACACAATTTCCTCCAGAAAGCAGAGCAGAAGGGGCACTTCTGAAATTATGTTATGAAGCTAGTATTACTGTGATACCAGAACCAGGCAAAGACAGTGATGATGAAGAGAAGGAAGGAGGAAGAGAATATAGACTATTATCACTCATGAGCTTAGCTACAAAATTCCTCAACAAAATATAACAAATCAGCAAGATATAAAACATACTTACATATTATGTTCAAGGGGTTTCATTCTAGGCATGTAAGACTGGTTCAATGTTAAAAACTTAAAGTCATCCATCATAGCTACAGGCCAAAAGAGAAAAATAACAGGGTTGTACGATGTGTGAAAATTAAAATAAAATATGGTATGATGCCATAACAATTTTTAATAGGACATACTTTAATTAAGCATTTGAGACTTAAAGGCCTAGATGGTCTCATAAAACCTTTGCCTTCCAAACCATTCACTCTTGAATCAGCAAGTGAAAATACTTTGGCATAAAGGTAAGAGCGGTCAAAGCTGATGTTGTCTAACTTTGAGATTAGCCACGTCTTGGCCACAGGTGCCTGGGACTGGTCCATGCCTTGTGCTCTTATATGCTGCCAAGAAAATAGGAGTTATGACAATCTGTAGAACCTGCTTAATGATGGCCACTCCTTAGAAGAACATCCAGAAAACACACAACTCTTAAAAGAGTTCATGTCATCTGACTGATTCATAGAGCCTCTTAGATCTGAAGGATGAATTGAAGAACTCAAAAATCTCCATATTGCCAAGTACTCAAGACCCTCGAAAAAACAAAGATCATTTATTTATTTGTTTGTTTGTTTGTTTGTTTGTTTGTTTATTTATTTATTTTGCCAGCCCATTTTCAAATATTTTAAAGAGAGGTCATATATTAATACTCCCATGAGGGCAAAAGCCACTTGGCAAATTCCAGAAATAAAACATTAATGTTAAGGAGGATGAAACCCTCCAATGATTTTTAATTTAACTGCAAGAACAGTATCTATTACAAAATATAGACAAAGGGATAGGGTACAATATGTATTTGCCCCAAGGTATTCACTGAGAAAATATGATGGATGTTAGGAAGCTATCTACCTGAACCCAATGACTGATGACATTTTTAAAGTTAAGAGCAGGGCACAGATACACAGAGAAGGGTGTGTAACACTGGAGAAAGCAGCAGAATTCAAGAATCTGGGGCTGAATGCAGGCAAATGGACTTGGAGTGCTTTATCAAGAGGCATAAATCTTCTAAGGAGGAAGCTGTTATGTGATTTGATATATTGGAGAAGGAATTTAAATCCCAAAAGACATCAGGGATACATCACTAGTCAATTATATAATTTTGTTGCAATATATAATTTGAAGTTCTGACCTATAAATATAAATTTACTTTATTTTCATTGGTACTCCAGGACAAAGAAGGAAACAATAAAATTGTCACTAACTGACCAATTGTTGTAGTTAATTCTAAAATCTTGCCACCTCTGCATGTGTAAGACAAATGATTTTTTCTATTTGCATGCATAATTTCTTATACTCATGAATATAAATTTCACATATATATTATATATATTATATATATATATATATATATATATATAATACACACACACACACACATATAAAAATGGACAAGAGCAATTTTATTAAATTGCTGTCACAGCACAAATAATCACTTGGTTGTTTATAGTCTATACAGATTTTTGTCACTACCTTACAGTGCTAAATGAATGTTTCTCTTACCATGGTGCTGTCTCTGATAGACAGATTGGAAGGCTATGGTTTTTCTCCAGCACATACATACATTGTTTGGGCAGTGGAGTAAAGATGTAACAATCAAACTGAGAGTTTATTCAATTCTTACAGCATGTGGAATTGCTTGTAGGAGAAACAGAAAAAATGGACTTTGACAACCAAAGCACAATTTTAGATATTATTAACTACATGAATAATTTTATTAAACAACAATGTCAAGTTGCTAGATTAAGAAGGGCTAATAGGTTATTGCGTGCAAAAAGTCAATTAGGAATCAGCATTTAATAAAGTTGATTTTGTAGGATGTCTATATGATTAGGGAAGGTCACATTCTATTTGGCTTAATAGAAATTACTCTAATATTGCCAAGTTTATGAATTTTGATGAAAGCATTCATTGTACAAATGAATCACCAGTTTGAAGGCTGTTCACTAAAATTTCATCCTCCACAGCATTAATTGTTCTTCAGGCAGTAACAAATTGAGGAAGGTGGGAGCTGTATGCTAGCTTTCATATACTACCTTACTTTTCATTTTATTTATATTGCATTTATAGTGACTGACAAATTTATTTTATCTCTCTAAACATAGCAACTTCATGCAATTTTAATTTTGACTTCTGCATCCACACTGAATGTCTTGATGATATAGTCTAAGAGTTTGAACATATTTATTGAGTCTCAAAATTCTGAAACTCAAAGTTTTCTTTAGTATCAGCATCTCCCAATATTTAATTTGCTAAATGATTTGTTTGTGTTCCCTAACAGTCCCAAACCACAGGACCAGTGCATTCACCTGACTGTAATTACTGTTCACAAATCATTTTTGTAGAAGCTGATCAAAAGACTTTGCAAAATAATTTTCAGAAATGTGATTTTTCATCATCTTCTTTAATATCTATCAATATAATTTATAACTGCCATTTTAAAGCTTTAATTTCCTGGTGGGTATTGCATTATTGCACATCCAGGATAAAGGATTAGGAAAAGCCACATCCCTTAGTGCAAACGTTCTGGCAGACAGACATTTGCTTTTCAGAGCGTTGCTCACTAAGCTGATCTTTCTCCATCCCATGCCATCCAAAAGCTAATTTCCACACCCTCTTTCTCCTGCCCATCTAGAAAGAGTCTGTGCAAGAGCTTAAAACTAGGAAATCATCTTAAGGAATTTCCATATAATTTAACTCTTGACTGCTTTTCTGTCCTTGTGATTTTTCATAAAAATTGAAAGGTCAATAATTTAAATAAAATAAAGGTATATATACAAAATATACAATATCAACCTGCTTTTTAAGCTGATAGCCTAATTTTCCTGACTGACGTTCTTTCACATAAGAGAATCATTTTTTCAAAAATTTTAGAAATAACAAAAAAAAAATTATATTGGGACTTGTGATAATATCTGGGGTTGCTAACAGGGTAAAGGCCAAATATTGAAAGGATGATCACATATTTGAGTGAAAAGAGGTAAGTTGTAGGCAGAGGGTTTTGGAGCCACTAAATTAATCTCGGTCCAGCTGTCTATTTCCTCCCATTTTCTGACCATCCAGGCAATCTCTTGCCCTAAGATACATATGCATGTATCTCCAATGCCAGTTATGATAAATTTATAGAAGGAGGGCCACATTTGGAACTTTACTATATTGGGAGTAATCCATGCAAAAAAATAATACACTTCCCTAATATTCTAAGAGGGCGGAAGAGCTGGAAAACTCAGGGTCTCTCAACTGACTCCAATACTCTTAGTAAGCAACTGCCTGTACTAAGAATGCTGGCGGACAGTGTAAGAGTGTACAGGCGTTAGCTAAACTTATCACCTGTTCTCAAGAAAGACATCTAGAAAAGAAAGACCAAAACATGTTCAGAAGTCAGAAAAAATGTCAAACAACATATACAATCAGAGTAGAACTTCCTATTAGACATCTTTTAATTAAATTTCTTATTGGTCAGTAATACAGGCCTGTTTTATAATATCATCATCAATAAAAATGTGAACAAAATTTAAATTCATTTTTTAGCTCATTATTAACTAAAAGGAAATTCAACTTCATAAATAATATCTTGGCTATTAAAAAGTACAGGAAACTAATGGAATAGATTGAAGTCATTACTTCTTTGAGACACTGAGCTGGACAGAAGAATAATTTATCTAGCAATAACCACATAAAACAGAAATTCACCAGCAACATTTCTTTAAAAATAGAAAATGATTAGAAAATATTAGAATGACTGGATAAATAACTTATAATACTACAACCATTAAAACACAGTAAATAATTTTATTAGTGACACAGAGAAAAAATGATTGATATATAGACAGACAGATCGATAATAGATAAATGATAGATAAATAATAGATAAGTGATTTAGATAGATAAGAATTTGGAAAAAAGAATATTTTTTTTGAGATGACTTTTATAAAAGGCCAATGGAAAATAAAATAGAGAAAATGGAAAACTAAGAGTCATATCTTTGAAAAACAGTCCAGGAAAGCTACTAATACTAAAATTAATTTATTGGTTCATTTGGAAATGTTTTCTTTTTTTTTTAATACTACCTGTGTTCTGGGACAGTTTTGGTCATTAGAAAAGGAATGATGTGCAAAAATATCTGTGTTGGCCTTTACAGTTTACATTATGAATTATTTAATAAAAATGAAGTAATTATATAAAAATGTATATTTAAGAACTATGCAGTCTAGAGGAAGCAAAATGATTCTGTAGAACTGTATAATAAACAGATATGATCTGGGGAGGACTGAGACCATTCCCTTGAAGAAGTGATGCTGGATCTCTTGTCTTTTTTAACAGTCAAGGCAAAGAAAGAAAGGCACCTCTCATTTGTCCAATTTAGCATAAGAATCACATAAGCACGTTAGTTTGGGGGGCTGAAAATTTTAAACTTCTATTTGTCTCTGCAAAAGTGTGATGGATCAACATAGTTAGTGGGTGATGCCACCAACAACGGGTTTCTTTACTCAACTGAACTCATCAAGAAAGGGCATGATATTGTAAGAGGCCCTGCAACCAGGCTGAGTGTCGTATTAAAATGTCCTGGTCTCATTATGGGAAATAAATAAACCTGAGCAAACTAAAAAGAAATTAAAACTAGTGCCCCTATCCCTTCAAGTTTGAATAGTCTCATGTGGCTTCAGATTGGGGGTCTGTTAAGGACAGACACTTGAGACTAGTAGATAAGTAAGTCCTGGTGATCTAATGCACAATTATAGACAACATTACCTTATTATAAACTTCAGCGTTGCTAAGAGACTAGATTTTAATTGTTCCTATCACAAAAAGAGAAATATTAACTATGTAACATGATAGAGGTGTTAACAAATGCTACAATGGCAATCAATCCGTAATATATAAATGAATCAAATCAACATGTTATATACCTTAAACTTACATAATGTTATATGTCAATTATATAGCTCAATAAAAGCAATTGTTTAAGAAGGCAATATAATAAAAGAAGTAGACATAGTTTAGCTATCAAGTATGTAAAGAGAAATTACTTTCATAATATGTTTGTAGTGACTAACTGACATGGCATTCTTCCACCAGATAAACTGAAGGGGCACGCAAGCCTTTTAATTATATGTCATCAATGAATTCCAAAGGTTCCAAAGGTATTGATAGTTACAATTAATTATTTAATAAATAAAACAAATATTTGAACATGAGGTAATTCAAGCCTAAGAGCCACAATTTTTCAGGCAGTATTATTCAGGAACACTCCTCAGAGAAAACTGAAGTGAATGAAAGTAAGAATTAAGGAGAGCCAGGCCGAGGAGCCCTGCCATCTTCTGAATCTACTTGGGTAAGTCCAGGGGAGAGAAGTTCTCCAAACAGATTTACCTGTTATAGGGTATTTTTCATATAAGAAAATATTGCTCACAGGCATACACATTTTTTGTAAAAGAATAAAAATTTAATAACCTATATAACAGCATGTGATTCTTTGGAGTTTTGTATTTAAATACAATTAAGTATCTCAACTGGAAACAGCTTTGACATATCTCAATGTTGGAAACCAAACTATGTCACTATTTTGTGCCTCCAGATAGTTGTAAATTATTTTCTCATGCTGTTAATATTATGAGTATTAGTATTTGTATTTTTTCTTACATTTTGTAAGAACAATTAGAGCATTTTTGTCCTAGAAAACAGAAAAGGATCTGCAGAGTAAGGTTTGTATAGCAACTCTTCTCTTATAGTCACAACATATAATTCATACAGGAGTACCACACAGAGCGTGCCCATGCTCCCCTGGTTCTACTGTGGATACTCCCCTGATTCTTTGGAATTGGTAGGACAGAATCTCAAGTTTTGAGATGTGATATAAGTGTATACATTTTGTAAATTCATTTTCATTGGAAAGCATGGACCACAGTTTTTTGTTGTTATTGTTGATATCTGTGTTACTAGCTAGACATCATCAAATATTCACCAAGGTGGAGCAGAAAAAGAGGCTACACATGACCACCTGTAAACTCCTTCAGTAGCACCAGTCTCACTGCGTTCATGTGAACAGTAAGCCGGAGACTGTGTGGTCTCCAGGTGCATGGCTGTGTGTAACTGCCCCAATACTATACTATGTAATACCACGTATAGCATGTGATGATTAAACGCAAAATGCATGGGCCTCACGCGGGGCCCACATGTGTTCTTGAAAAGGGTAGGTAATAGGGGAGGTAAAAATATCCCATCACTTTTTCCATCTCATTGGCGATAGCTAAACCAATGCTACTCTTTCTCAGGCTTATTTTTAAAAAGACTTGTCAGTAAAATATATATACACACATATATATATATGTGTGCATATATGTTATTTTGGACATAGATCTAACTATTCAAATGTTTGTGTGCACTTTGTACATGGTAAATTGTTTTTCTGTTTGATGTTCCCTTCTTTGTGTTTTGATCGATATGAAATGTGGTGATACTTTTCAGACCTTATAAACACACACAACTTGAAGTCAGAAAAAGAAAGACTAGAGGCCTTCGGATATTACCCTGACCCACACTTTCTAAGAGAATCTGATTTATATTCTGTTCCTGATTGTCATTGTTTGCTCCTATATGGAAAAAATTGATTTTATCCTGCTGTTCAAGCTTGGGTAAGTCAGAAAACAAAGTGAAATAAGCAAAAGTTATAAATGGCCCAAGGCTATGGAAAAGTGTTTTATTGCAAGCAGAACTCACTCCCTACTCTCCAGTAGAAGTTGCTAGTTCTCTTGAATAAATATCTGGTAATATCCCTAGGATAATAAATGAGGACCCCCACCTCCACCCCATCCCACCCCAGTCCATGACACAGCAAAATATATAGTCTTACAGAACTTTCTCACATGAGATATCTAGATTCTAATTCCTGATTTTTTTTTTACCCCCTGAATGGCCAGAACCAACTTATCCAGGACCCCATGGAGAATGTAAATGCCATGTGCAATAAAGAGAAAGAAGAAAAGTCATTGGCAGCTGAAGAGTAGCTGCAGGGACGATCATAGTGTTTAAAGAAAACAAAAGGAAATATCTCCCTGTTTTGTGCATTGCAATCAGTTTTTATGTGTTTCCCTTGAAGTATTTAGTACAAGATTTATCTCTGACAAATACATGATAAATTCTTCTATTTTGGGTTTTGTGGCAAAATACTAAGTATAGTTACATGGAATAAGACCCCAATAAACCATAAGGTGACCCACAATATGTGAAGCAAATCTAGGCTAATTAAATAAAATCTCTCATTTCCCTTCTTTTTTCTAAATATTTATGTTCCCACTGTCTTTTGCAAAATCCTTAGACAAAATTCTAAAGGAACAAACAACCACCTCTGTTATCAGCAAGTTATTTCATATCCACTCCATTTCCCATCAAACACTGTATGTTCTCTCTGCCCCCCCCAACAATTACTCTATGTCCAGTCCTAGCTAAAGTGTTCATTCACCATGAGGAATAAAGCAGTATTCTCAAAATAAAGACTGCATCTACATTCTGGACTGTCTCAAATGACCAGTCTTCCACTTCCTATCCACATATCATTTAAACTCAATAAAAGTAATTACATTGAATCTATGTCCTAGGTTTTTAACAATGGCTTACTTCTTTTGTATTATTCTATTAATTTGTCCTTCCAATACTTGGGTTTTTGTATCAGATAACCTATAAAGTATAAAATAAAGTTAGAGAAACAAAGAAGACATTTGTGTTTTTTCATAATACATAGAATTAAGAAAAATAACCTAATTGTGTCATAATTTATACTCATGTAGTCTACCACGTAGCACATAGAGGGGAAGCTAAACATAAATGTCATCACTTCATGTCCATTTTCTTTCCTGTTACTTTCCTTTCCTCCTTCCTCAGAATCCTGAACTGTGAGATTTCATGATCCTATCTCTCAAATTGCCTCTCACTATCACGTTTTCATCCCTGCCCTCTTCATTGCTTAGAATGGGTCAAGAATAACCTGCTGCCTACCAAGTTTCTCTACATTATTTGTCAAGAATGAAGGAATCAATGCTTCCGTCAACATAATAAAATCCAATCAAAGCAAAAGATTTTGTTCTAAAAACTCTGAATACTTTTTCACACTTTGTAAAGGCATAACATACTGGACTTATTTAAAAGACACAGCCTATGTCTGCACAACAAATGTCAAACAGTTCAGCCTTGCTTGAATATAGATATTTTACTAACGGAAAAAATTGTATTTCAGCCACTTACAAAATACCGCACATTTATCCCACATACTAAAAAATGTTGATATTTAACCAATAAACAATATTTTACTTTACTATTTTTTTGCAGTTATTATTTAACTGAAATTGTACATAAGAATTATCACATGGTCTGATGTTGCTTTGTCTGAGTACTTTCCCACATTTTTGTATTGCCCTGCTATACAACCAGGGAGAAATAATAATAGCAATAACAATAGTAATCCCCTTTCATGGAGATTATTTTATGTAATTCTTACAATAGCTCTATGAAGAATGTATTAATTATTCTGAGCAACAACGGCAGAAAAGCAAATAGAATTCAAGTCTATCATAATATAAAATTTATTTTAACCACTTGAAAGAAACATTTGAGATAATTCCCTAGCTAAGGATAGCTCTGATGATGTCACTTCTAGTTTTGGATATAGAGTAGATTGAAGGTGGCAAAGAACTATAATAGATTGGAGAAAAAAAGAAACCCACAGGATTCCCCATTCCATATATGCAGAAACTAATTTTCAAATGTGTTAGCTAACCCCCCATAATCACAGAGCTATTTTCTCAAACTCCACACCACCTTAAATAAGACTTCTGATTTCCCAAATTCCAAAGGTGATGTGTGAGACACTTTCAGATTTCATTATTTCTCTACTTCTACAAAAGAGGGCATGTGAGACAAATGATAAATAAAGGGAAAGACAGTCTCAGCCATAAAACTAAATAGCAAGTGTTAGACCAGAGGTGTCCAATCTTCTGGCTTCTCTGGACCACATTGGAAGAAGAATCCTCTTGGGCCACATATAAAATACACTAACACTAACAATAGATTATCAGCTAAAAATAGATAGATAGATAGATAGATAGATAGATAGATAGATAGATAGATGGATGTATATCACAAAAAAATCTCATAATGTTTAAAGACTTTGTGTTGGGCCACATTCAAAGGCACCCTGGGCAACACACTGGACATTGCCTGTGTTAAACCCTCTACAAAAATGATGCCAAGCCTTCAAAGAAACACTACCACTCCATGTAAATTAGGTAGTTGCAGAAACCAACACTGAATTGTGACATGGAAATGAAAGTACGCGCCAGCTGAGCAGTGCCGAGGTAGTGAAGCACGCAGAAGTAATGAAAACTCTGAATTCAGAAAGCACAGGGTCCCATCGCTGCTCCATCACCAGCCGACTGAGTCACTTGTCTCGAGTTACTTTACCCACTAGACCTTAGTAGTTCCCTGAGCATAGCACTGCTGTGAGACTGAAATGTGACAATCCACAGGAAAAATTTCATACGTTGTTCTGTGTATAGTAACTACACAGTACTGTTGGCCCCAGCTGCTACTGACATTGATATTGAAGCTTCTCACTTTAATTATTATTAGCCAAAGAAAATTATCACATCTGTTTTTCTAAATAAGGGGTTTAGCAAACGGAGAAAAAGGACTTTTCTCTGAATTAACCACCTATCCGATGCTATTTTTGCTGGTCCAAATGTAAAGCTACAAACCTCCTAGAAGAAATGTGTACCATATCTGTAGAGACACATTTATAGCCCATGAGAACAAACCAGGGAAGCAGTGTAGCATAGATGTTTCTTGGCTTAGTCATAATAGAATGCAGTTGTACTTTCTCTTTCTCAACTTGGGTATTACCCCACAGTAACAAGGAACATCAGAAATGCAAAACTTGATTTAATTAAGAGTTAAAAAACACTGCATCCTCATCTGCAGTATCTGAACACAGCTGCAAAGCTCAGCAGAGAGAAAAGTCACCCAATAAGTGTGACCAAGAGGAGTAAAAACTGGTATGACCTCATTTCTCCAGAGCAAAATTAAATTCTGAGACAGAGGAGCTCCAATACAAAGTAAGCAAGAAAAGAAAGTGTTGACCAAGAATGTTATAAACAGCCAAACTATAACTAAAATTAAAAAGCAATAAAATAAAATAATTAAAATTTAATAACCTATAAGTTCTTCTAAAAAAAAACTATTGGAGGACAAGTTTAACTAAACTAAAGACAACTGAAAAAACTACTGCCAATGAAATGGCAATGTCATTTACTTTATTTTACTGCAGGGGAAACTAAAACAAATGTTATTTATGGATAAAGAACAGAATATTTATGTCATAAGCATTAACAATGCAGAAATACAGAAGTTTTGAGGAAAGAAATAAAAAAAGAGGAAGACAGTGTAAACATACTGATTTCATCATCTTTCACAGCAAAGAGATGAATGATAAAAATTATTAAAGATGATAACTTGGAAGACTCTAAGTAAATATGAGTATAAAGATAAAGATTAAGAAAATGTTTTTACATGCTAAAACCAGGCAGTGAAATTAAGAGAGGAATATGGAGGGGATTGCATGCTTGCTTATAGTGTGAAAACAATTTATATTACTGCACTTAAAATATGGAACTGTGGGTAAACTATACAATTATAGGTATTTCTGCAAACTCAATGCAATCCCAATCAAAGCCCCAGCATTTATTTTTCAAAATATTTCCGCATTATTCTAAAATCTATACAGAAACACAAAGAGCCAAACACAGCCAAGGAAATTTCAAAGCAGAACAGCAAACCTAAAAGACTTAACACTTATCCAACATCAAGACTTACCATGAGGAGATAATGTAATATCAGCACCAGTGTTGACTCATTAGTCATTGGAACTCAACTGTGAATCCTGAAACAGACCATCTTTATGTAGTTGATGACTAAGGTGGCATTATAATGCAGTTGGGAAAATGGTGCATTTTTCAACTATTTGTTTTAGTTGTATTAGTTTTCTGTGGTGCCATCAGAAATTACCACACATTTAGTAGAATGAAACAATCCAAATGCATTACTCACCATTTCTGTGGGTGCAGGGACAGGAGAGCTGGCCCTCTACTCTGGTCTTCACAAGGCAACCTTGGAGGTGCTGTTTGAGAGCTGGAGGTCCTGCATCCTCTTCTGGGCACACAGTTGTTGAAGTTCATTTTTTGTGGTTGTTGGACTCAGACCTTCAGCTGATAGAGACCAGCTGTTGGTCCCTTACATATGGGCACCCTCTCCAAAATGGCAGTTCAGTCTGTCAAAGCCAACAGGAGAGTGTCTCTCATGCTTTGAATCTCTTCCGTCAAAAAAGGCCAAGACCCTCTGAAGGGCTCAGCTTATTAGATGAGACATAGTTAGACTAATCGCCCTTTTAATTAAAAATAGTCAACAGAATTGGGGCCTTAATGACATCTGAAAAATCATCTTCACCACTGTATATCCATAAAGACAAAAGCTAAATCCCCTACCTCACCCTAAACAGGAAACTCAATTAGTTCTCATCTCACTCTATAAACAAAAATCAATGAATTGCAGATTTAAGTGTCAAAGAAAAACTAATGCTTTAACAAATATGAAGGAAAATGTCTTAGTGATCTTGGTTTAGGCATTACCTCTTAAAAGAGAAAAAACGCTAACAAAGAAAAATAATAAATTGGACTATTTCAAAATGAAGAACTTTTGTTTATTAAAATATAATTAAAATAATATAAAGGCAAACTTAAATTATGAGAAAATATATATATATATTCAACAAAAGACTCACATCTGCAATATATAAAGAACTATAAATCACTATGAGGGGAAGCCGGGATGGCTCAGTGGGTTAAGCGCTCACTTTGCAGCCCTGGGGACCGAGGATTGAATCCCGGCCCCACCCGTGCAGACCCATGTGCTGAACTGAGGAGTTCCCCCCGTTCAGTTCTCTCTCTGTCTCTGTATCTCTCTCCTCTCTCTCTCTCTCTCTGTCAAAAACAATTTTTAAAATGTTTTTAAAAAAATCACTATGAAAAACACAAAAAATTCAGAAGTACGCTGGGCAACAACTTGAAAAGGTAATTGAAAAACTATATGCAAATAGCAAATAAGCCATGAAAGACGCTCAACTTGATTAACAATCAAGGGAACACAAATGAAAAGCACAATAAAACATAATAGTATTCACTAGAGTGGCTAAAATTTAGATAAAGAAAAACTGCTAAGTAGAGGGTGTCCCAAAATTCACGCAAGATTTGAATTTTGTGTCATTTGTGCGGTAAAGTGTTGCCAATGAAAAAAAAAGATAGCATGACAGTTGACAGTTCAGGGTTATTAAAAATGGAGCACTACATGAAAGAACAATGTGTTTTCATTGTTGAGCAATGAAAATTTACAATTTTTAATTATAAACCTGTGTTTTCTATCAAAATTACTTCTTGGGTGGATTTTGGGACACCCTTTATTATAGAACATATAAATTAACAGGAAGCACTCATACAGTGCTAGAAAACTATTTGTCAGTGCCTACCAAAATAGGGCATACTCGTATGCAGCAACCACACTCATAGGTTATACCTACTAAATATATACCCAAACATGTATGTACCATAAAAGACAGACCAGCATGTTCCTCAGCAGCACTACCGGTATTCCTAATATCCATAAAGTGTAAGCTACCCAATTGCCTTTCAATACAAGACTAGATAAATCATGATATACTCACATAACCGAATATGCAGAATGAGAATGAATGACCTACACCACATAAGACTAAACATACCATAAAGTTGAGCAAAATACATCACACAAAAGAAAACACACAGCGATTATATTATTTATATACAGTCAAAAGTAGGCAAAACTGGGCTATTCTATTAGAAGTCAAGATAAAAGTCATCTTTATGGGTAGAGACCACGGAAGAGAGATGTGAGCAGATTTTTGAGGTTTGGGTAGTGTTCTATTTCTTAAGCCGGACTCTATCTCCATAACTGTGTCAAGATTTTGAAAGGTCTTTAAAATACACACTTCTATGATACTTGCACTTCTATATATATTATACAGCAAAATCATTTTTTTACAAATAGGATATCTCTAACCACAGTTATTTTTCAAGTTCAAAACTAAGTGAAATAAAATGATAATTAAATACATCACAAGCCACTGCAACCAAAAAACCAAGCAAACAAAAACAAAACAAAACAAAATATAACCCCATATTACAACCTCAATATCAGGCAAACTTTTACTTAGGGACAAAAAGAGAAAATGAGAGAGGGGAGGAGAAAGGTAAATAGTTTCATAATAATTAAGCTAAAATATATAATGAATATCTAACAATTTTCATATATATGCCAAAAATAACAAACTGGCCATACATGAAAATGGCAGTATAATGACCTCTGAAAGTTTGCACATTCATTGAAGTACCAAAAAATGGCAAAAATTCTCATAACATTTTCAGAACTCTGAAAATTAATCAAATGCTGGCTATGGTAATAAAAACTGGGATGGTATTGGCATAAGAGCAAACATTTTACTCCAATGGAATAGAATTGAAAAATCAAAAATAAACCCATATGTCCATGACCAACTGAGTTTTTTACAAGGATGGCTATACCATTCAATACATATGAACAGTCTATTTAATATATGGTGCTGAGATAAGTGGATATCTACATAACAAAAGAACAAAGGTGGGTCCCTACATCAACCATGTACAAACTTTAATTCAAAATAGATTAATAACCTAAATATAAGAGTTACAACTATTAAACTTTTAGAAAAAAAAACAAGAGAAAATCTTCATGACCTTGGATTTGGTAGTTGATTCCTAGATATGACAAAATAAATTGGATTTGGATTTAAAAATTAAAAACTTTTGTGCTTTAAAGGACACAATCAGAAAAGTGAAAACATAATCACAGAATGGGAGAATATTTCTGCAAATAATATATTTAAAATGGACTTGTATTCAAAATACATATATAAAGAACTCTTACAACTCAATAACTAACCCAATTAAAATATGAGAAAAGAACTTGAATAGACATTTATGCAAAATAAGTAGCCAATAAGTTACTTGAAGCGATGCTCAATATAATTAGTCAGAGAAATGCAATTCAAAGCCACATTGATACATCACTTCACATTCACTAACACAGCTATCACACACACACACACAGTAAAATGCAGGTATTGGGGAGAATGCAAAGAAACTGGAACCCTCATACCTTGCAGGTAAAAATGTAAAACAATGCATCCACTTTGGTAAACAGTGTGGCGGCTCCTCAGAAAGTTAACCATAGAATTACACTGTGGTCCAGCAATTCCACAACTTGGGTATATACAATACCCCAAATAACTGAAAGCAGACTCAAACAGATAAATCACTGAGAAATATCAACAATTCAATGAAGAGGGTTATGCACCCAACTGGAACAAATACTAAATTTGGATAACCCCTTCATACCTTAAATCGAAAGTAATTTTGAGTTGAAAAAAAGTATAATGTGAACAACCCACCTCACCCAAGGACTAGCAGAACACACGGGACACCATCCCAACGTGGAGAAGTTGAGCGGAAGCGCGCCCGCCATTGAGGAGAAAGCTACGAAATGCGCAGGCGCAGAACTCTTCCCACCTGAGTTCACCAACATGGTGACGCCCTGGGACCCTGAGCTTGCTTCCCACCACGAGGCAGGCAGGAGAGGCTGGGCCTCCTGTCAGGAACACCAGGGGGCAGCCCAAGTGGGAACCCCAACCTGTGAACACACCCCAACTTTTAAGGCTTGCACCTGAGGGATGAGCCCCCAAACCTTCTAGCTTTGAACCACCGGGCACCGTGTCCCTAAGACCCACAGGCCTGAGAGCCTGAGACGCGAGGACTCACCGTCAGGTGTGGCTTCGGTGTACATCCCGCGTTGCAGGCCTCAGGCCGGAGCTGCGTGCTGGTCACAGCGTCGTCACGTGAGGGCAGCAGCCTGGGTGGGCGCTCTGGGAAGGAACCCGGGCGCCGTCTTCCGCCCTGGCGGTGCACCTGAGCTTGCGTTCCGGGCGGGAACTCGATCCGCATCCAGCCTGGGCTTGCACTGTCCGGGGCCCTCTCACAGCCTGGCTCTGAGGGCTGCCCCCATGGTCCCCAGGACAGTAGCCAAGGGAGGAAGAGCTCTCAAATGGCCATTGTCCCCAGCGCAAAGCTCAGAACCCAAGCTGAGGCTCCCTGGGAACAAGGCCTCCTCCAGGCCGCCTCCAGGCTACAACCTAGGCGGCTTTGAGAGCACACCTGGGCTGCCTGATCTTCCCAGAGGCCCCTGCGGCACCCACTCACCACTTTATTTGCTGCAACCACTTTGTACACAGGTGCATTTACTGGGGGCGTTGAATGTGCTTGTTGAATAGAAAAGGAAACATTCTTTCTTAAACACATGAAAAGATACTCAAGCTCCTCTTATAATGGTAGCAGTTAATTGAGAAACTACTTTCACCTAGTTGAGTGGTAAAGATGATAAATGATGGCTAGATGGATGGATGGAGGTATAGACCAACAGACATCCCACGAGAGTATAGAAAAACACTCATATCTCATTCATGAAGGATAAACTGGTGGAACTCAATAATTTTACCATGCCAAGATATAGATGAGACGATAGAGTTATAAGGGCTGTCCAGAAAGTATCCAGACATGTAATGTGGAAAATAGAGGCATTTGTGGCTGGATTTTTTTCTGGGTAGCCCTCCTATATATGCATGCAAATACCTGCTCTCGCAAATATCACTCCTTGGCATTTATTTTGTAGATATTGTCCACCTGTGGGAAAGGAAATGGTGTTCAAATTGTTGCAGCATGCTTTATACAAACACAAATTGGATGAGACATAAATGCCCATTAATGGAAGACTTGTTAAATAAATTATATACATCAATAAAACAGAGTACCCAGTGGGGACCATTTAAGAGAAAGAGGCAGCTGTATATCTACTTAAATCGAAAAAAACAGTCAAAAAATATTGAGTAGAAATAAATGATGGTGTGTCTATGTGTATGTTCGTTTGTAAATGAAGATAAATATGAAATTAGTAAAATTCGTTACTTCTGAGCAAGAACATTGGAAAGATAGGGATCAAAGAATATTCACTTCCCACTTTTTATGCTTTGTAGCTGTGCATACTAGTATATCTGTGTATTACTTATTCCACCAAATAAATGTCCGGTAAGTAAACAAACGCCCAAATGAATAACAATAAAACTACACAGAAACTCTGTAGCCATGAGCTCTAGCCTAATCTCTGACTTTCCTCGAACAACCTGATACTTTAGATTAGTTCCTCACCATCTGAGGCACCTTAGTGCTTATCAGTTAAGTGAAGAAGAGACTTGTAAAGACCATTTCCAGGCCCATTTGGTTTCCACTACCTATTAGCTATTCACACAGATAAATGCAACAAGGACCTGTGGTTTCTTTTCCGGTTTGGTGTTTTGTTTTTTTAACTGACATTACCCTCAGTGGTCAATGTGCTCACTGTGCAGTCTGACACAGGACACAGAAGCTTTGCACAAAAGCCTCCTTTATTTGATTCTTAATACAAATAAGTGGCCATGCAAGCATTGTCTTCAGTTTCTTCAGTCTCCTAAAAGAAAGACAATAGCCTACCCCTATCAGGTTATTCCTCCTCATTACATAGTCTGTCTATCAAAACCTTGGGAGCGCATTTATGTTCTGGCTTGATCAGTTTGCTACTTCATGCATATGTGCTATAATTGCATTCAAAGTGATACCTTCAGAATAAACACTTTTTTTTTTCATGATTTCACAGCCTTTGGTAGCTTCTGAAAGTGTGTACACCCCCTAACTAAAGTTCTGTGGTTTTAAAAATGAATTTATTGTCCACAAACTTGTGCCTAGTAAAAGAACCATTTAGAGGACATTACAGATGCACACTTTGAGTAAACCACAGCTCATCATTTTCTAATTAGTCCTTGTCTCAGCGTGTGTGTGTGTGTGTGTGTGTGTGTGTGTGTGTGTGTGTGTGTGTTCATTCTTCAATGTTTCACCTTTCTCTCCTCTTTTGATTGTGTATCTCCTGGCCTCCTAACAACTGTCGAGAGACATCTGAGATACGAAGTGGATGAAAGTCTATTGACCCCATTCAGAAATCTCCTTTGAAAATAGACTATCTTGTGTATTGAATTTACATCGTAAAGTGTGGAATAGATGATATGAGTGGGAATGGCCTTGGTTTACCCACTAAGGTGTATGGAAAAATGAGTTTTCAATGAGAAATTGATGAGTGCTGAAAATGGAAGGGAAAAAGAGAACATTTTGATTGCTTGACTGAGATGCAGCACAAAACCTCGGGGAAGCCTGGGAAGCACAGATTCTGAGGTCATCTACAATCGTGTGCTTACGCCAGGACAGAAAATATTTCTTCTATCCCCAAAGATATTTTCTGATGCAAGAGATGCTTAGGTGACGTGAGTAGACTGAATCACTTTCAAAATGTCTCCATTCTGTAGGCCAGGCATGTCACACCTGCAGCCCAACACAGCTTTGAATGTGGTCCAACACAAATTCTTAAAACATTATGAGATTATTTTGCAACCATTTTTGTAACTCATCAGCTGTTTTGTGTTGTATATGTGGCCCAAGACAATTCTTCTTTCATTGTGGCCCAGAGAAGGCAAAAGGTTGGACACCGCTGCTGTAGGCTATAATTTTTGTTTGATTTTCTTACTTTATTGAAGTCAGGGTTTAGTTCCTCTGGTTCATGTCTTCCAAAACAATCCTTGATCCTTCTCTGGTCATTTTTAGTTATTTTTAAACACATCTGTTCAGTTTTGTTTTTTGTTTTTTTTGTTTCTTTATCTTCTCTCAGAAACTCTAGAAGGCTTACATTCTTTTTCAAATACTCTCTTCATTGTAAAAAGTGCTGTTAAGATATATAACATTCCCTTTGCAACTAGGCCCAGATATCTAATTTAAAGTGCATTACTCAAATTTAATCTTGCATAAAAATCCTTTAAATATGATTTTAATAAAAACACGGTACATATGTTTCACATTTATCTCAACTGGAGTATGTGATTATATCTTTAAATGAGAACAATAGAACCAGAAATACTGCAGCATAAGATCCTAAAGAGCATTATGTTTTAATTGAGGAACAGAGACTGGAAAATTAAAAGCATCTTGTGCAAACAAGTTCATGGCATAGCCTGACATTGGTTTCCATCATTCTCTAAACCCTCTACCCACTGAGATGTTTGCTATACATTAATATCAATAGAAGCATGTGAACATACAAGGGCTGTCCAGAAAGTATCCACCCATGTAACCATTCTCGTTATATTGACAACGGCTGGACTATTTCTGGACAGCCCTTGTATGTCTCAGGTTAATTTCACATGTTCACTGTGGTCAGTAAACGAGATCACATCCATAAAAATGCCCTGTACACATACGATGTATACAAGAAACCTCAGTCAGTCATAAGCAAATCGATGCTGATAAGATTGAGAATCTTCATAAAGAGAAGACCAACTACAGACTGGAAACACCACAGGTTTTCATAAATGTAAAGTGAGGCTTACATGAGGACAGACATCGCACAGGCACTTGTTGGAGACTGTTTGGGGAAAGTACTGAACTACCAGATGTTTCTCTGTGGGGATGGACCTGCTGTGTGTGTCTGCTGCAGTCACGCACCATGGTGGGAGCTGTGATCCTGCTATTCCCCCATAGCTTGATCAATGGCACTGCAGCTATGGAACTCATTGTACATCCGGCAGCATAGAGGTCTTTGATTAATCTCCTCCTGGTAGGTTTAAAAGATGGAAAAAAAACCCTAAGGATCCCCATTTGCTCTCCTTCTTTGCAGAGATCAGAGACAAATAGTTTCGTCCTGTGTTATTCTTGTCTGTGTAAAGAGGATTTGTACACGAAAGTCCCTGGTGTAAACACGATTGAAAAATTGTTCTAAAGGATTAAAGTGCCTCTAATGATCTGACCCCAGGAGTGAGTCTTTTGCAGCTGCATTGATGGAACCAGGCACAAACTGCTCAGCACCCAATGTGAAAATAAACAAGTAAAAACAGATGCAATCGTAAAATCAGGCTTTGCTTCAATATTTTAATATCAGCATAAAGGAGCAATAGACTTAAGATAAAGGGATATGTATACAATGGATCAATTGAAATTAGAGCTAAAATGCACAGTGTGTTTTGATGGGCTCTGGGGGCATATTGAGCTAGGTAAATGGGACTCTGTGAATAGAGAAAGCCCAAGGAAAGAGAAATCACAATATTGGTACAATAGAATAACAGTATTGAAATTTGACCACACTTTCCCACAGATCATTTTTGGGCTTGTGGCAACAGGATTTTTTTTTTTTCCTGCCACATCAGAAATGAGTTCAGTGTCACTTCTTATTCCTCAAACTAGAAATTTGGATTGACTGTCATAATCACCTCTTTGGATCAGTGAACTGAATTCAGCAACGCTCTGCTTTGATTTCCAGAGCCGGTTGGTAAAAAATGTTGGAGTCTTAAGGTGGGAATCACAGGCAGCCCTGTAATGCATCCACAGTGTAAAGATTACAAAGAACAATCTAAAGATTTACCCATAACTCACTTCCAAAATGACACCCATTCATCTGCCTGCTCTACCCTTTGGAATAGCCAGACATGTCAGTTTCCACCTGGTCAAGCCTGTTCTTTCACGAGTAGCAACTCTCAGCTGACCATCTAAGCCAGTCTTCAGGATGGGAAAGTGAGCGTGGCAAAGCCTTCAATATTCTATAGAAAATGTCCTTTCTGAAGTCACTGAGCACTTGAACAGACTTCCAGTTCACGTGGTGCTGTTTCACCCACACTTGAAAATATTTTAAGAAGAAAATTACTTGTTGCCGGTAATCATTTGGCACCAGAAGAGAGACATCATGCTATGAACATGTGTGCCACAGAGGAGCATATCTTAAAATGGCTTTCCATTTAAAACATTTGAAGTGGGATCCTTTGGATGAAAGATAAAGCAGGAACTTGTGGGTTTAACAAATTATGAGTTTTTGTTGTTGTTTTTGTTATTTTCTCAAAAGGGTTCCACATTCTGTAATATGCTAATGTGTACTGTGAATCTGCAAAAGAGATTGCAGTCGATGTGTGTGTGCTATAAGCTTTCCAAATGCTATTTTCAGCTATTTCACAAGATTATTAAATGCTCAAAGTGGGTTTATTTCACATGTCAGTTATCCAGGGGAGCTTTGACTGTTATGTGTTGTCACCATATAGTTTACAACTTGGTTCCAAGGCACTGAGTGACTTCTGAGCCCTTTGCACAAACTACTGCCACCCTGTGTTTGGACCAGTGTGTCCTAAACCACATCGTGGGGAGGAGGAACAATTTATCTTCCTTATTTTCTGTCTAGTTCAGGCCTGAGCAGACTTTTCAGGCCAAGGGCTACTTCTGATTTTCTCCAGGAGTCGTGGTCCACTAGCTATTTATTCTCACATGCTGAAGTACATACAGCCGCCTTGATTGTAAAGAGCCGATTCTCGCCTCTAGCAGCTGTGTGCGTGCGAAAAATGTGTTTCTTTTACGTTTAGCTGCCTAGCCTTTAGGCGATGGTATAATGCAGCATCCTCTATGACATGTTTTTCTTAACTCAGGCGGCCACCCCAAAATTGCTCGGTTGTCCACCGGTGGATCGCAATCAACATCTTGCTCAGCCCTGATCTACTAGTACTCACAATTGCATGAAACATTATTTTCCATGTGTCCTGTTGGCTTCTCTAACTGGCTTGTCAAAATCATCAGTATTTATCTCTGATGTGGAACATCATATAGACTTCTACCAAAATGTCTGCGTATATCTTTTAACTTCTAGTAAACATCCAACTAGAGACAGTGCTCTATTGTGTTTTAGCCATTTAGGCAATAATTTACATCTATAAAAAGCCGCAAAGAATCAAGGAACATTTTTTTTTTAGATATGCCAAAAAGGGGTTAACTAGTAGCATTTCAAGGTACCATTTTTTTTATTCTAGAAAAGTCTTTTCCTACACTTAGTTTTAAAAACTATAGGAATGGCATCATTATTTTTATCAGCTACTTTTATTGCTGTTTTGTTGTTTGCAGTTATCTTTTTACTCTTTCTGTGTGTTATATATTAGGGGGTCGATGGCAACATTGCCAAAAAAGCAATTTCTTTACACTTGGCTCCATATCTGCTGTGTTTCTTATAACTGGGAGGAAAAAAAATACATATATATATGTATATATATACATATATATATATACATATATATATACATATACACACAGATATGTATATGTATGTGTGTGTGCATGCATCCATGCATATATACATACATACATATATGAGGGCTGTCAGAGAAAAAATCCAACCATTGTCAATATAACAAGAATGGTTACATGGCCGGATACTTTCCTGACAGCCCTTGTATAGTGAAAACATGAACTTTCCCCTGTTGCAAGGTCCCTCTAAGTATTTAAGAAATTACCCACTGAACAGTGTCACCTACTATAAATTTCAAAAGACGTATTCTCATTTACGGTACTCTTTGTGTTTGCATAATTATAGCAATTTCTTTCTTTCCTATACTGCCACCACGTTATATATGTAAAACCCACAGAAAAATGACAAGTGGGAAGAAAAATCACAAAATTCAGTTTGAAAAAGTTCCCATTTCTACTGCATTAGCTGAACTTTTATTTCCATTGCACTTGGCCAGCTGCTTGACCTTCTTGTGCCTATTCTTGTCCTCCAACGTTAATTACTTTGCACCTGGTGACTGGCTCCTGTCGCCCAGAATCCCCGGAGTTAATCATGTCAGGAGGGAACTTGTGTTGGCTCAGAGTTTCGTATTGCAGTACTAATTGTACAATTAATCTGAGGTTAGGTGGGCACGGTGGTGCCCCTGCATTCTCTTGCAAAAAATGGAACATAAATCTAAGCTTGAGTAAGATTTCTCTCCAGCAACTGCACATGGAGGTATTAGATAAGTGTAATTGCATTGAAAATTCAACTTGGACTGCATCTCTATCTACCATCTCTGAATATAGTGAGCAAGATATTTGTCAAGAAAACTACTTGCTAAGCATTCAAGGATGCCAATTAAGTAAAATATAAAATCCCAGGGAAAGAATAAGGGTGGATAGCATTATAACCTACAGTTTTGAAATTGTGTATGACAGTGTTGTTTTATATCAGGTAAGACATATGAGGGCAGGCTGATAAATTTTGCCTCCACTGTAGTATTTTTTTGTTGTATTAGACATATCTGGATATAACTGGTTCTGTGTAGCGACATGGTATTTCCCCTCCATCACTCTTGAGCTTGCACACACAGATGCTTACATTTTTCACCAGGTACCCATCAAAATGGGGGAGTATTTAGAAGTTTGGTTCAAACAGCATGCTGTTATTGAATTCTTAACAGCAGTAAATCCACAGATGAATGCAAGCCATTTACGATGATCTGTGTGTTCATGTAAGTACAGTAAGACACTGGGTAAGGTGGTTCAAAGATGGAGACGTGGAGCAAGCAGATTTGAGTGACAAACCATGAAGTAGAAGGCCTGTGACTACAAGTGATCAGCTTCATCAAGGTCACGGAAGTGTATTGAACTATGTAGTGATTTTGTAGAAAAATAAGTACACAGGTTTGGAAATAAATGATGTAGGTAAAACTCTTTTTTATTTCATTAAAATATATTTTCCCATTCATTTTCTATTTAAGTGGAGGCAAAATTCATCAGCCTGCTTTCATATGTTTACCATGTTTTCTCCAAAAATTATAAAATCTGTGCATTCATGTTTCAAAAGGCTCTTCAAAACATTTTTTAAAAACTTGTATTTTCAATCTTTTTAACTTTAGCTCTCTAGTGTATATGACGAGGTATCTCATGGTCTTAATTTGCAATTTTCTTTGTATTTTCTCATTACCCATTTATATACCTATTTTTGTGATGTATCTTATTCCGGTCTTTCCTCTAATTTTTATAGATTAGTTCTTTTTATTTCTGATTGGTACTATTTTGTTACATATTACAGATATAGCCTTTGACAGATATATGTATTGTCAACGTCCATTGTTTGTAATTCCATTTCTGACAATTTCTTTTAATGAGCAGAAATGTTTAATTGTGACGAAGTTAAACTTTTCTGCTTGTACATGTTCCATGATTTTGTTGTCTGTTCTGTTTATTAAGAACATTTGTGCCAAACTCCCAATGGTTTAGGTATTTTCCAGTCTTTTCTTCTAAAGATTTATAGTTTGAGGTGTTTACTTTTTAATCTAAATTATTTGTTCTCTGTGCAATAGGGGTCAAAGTTAATTATTTTCCACATCAATATCCTGTTATTTCAGTAACAATTTCTTATAATAACTTACCATAAACAACTGAATTGTTTTGGAACCTCTATTATAAACCAAAAGAGCTAGTTAGAATGAGTGTGGTTTTGGACCCCATATAGATTCCATTGGTCTAATTTTCTATCTGTATAGTATATGTCCTCTGGTTCTGTTATTTTTATTTAAGCTTACCTTGTCTATTCTAGGTGCTTTAAATTTTCATATAAACTTTAAAACCAGCTTGTTAATTTCTGAAAAATAAAGCATACTAAAATTTTGATTTAGAATTATTGAATGAATGGATTACTGGGTGGGGAATGGCATCTTATCAGTGCTCAACCTCCCAATTCATGAACATGATGTAATTCTTCAACATTTAGTCTTTTAAATTTTCATTTAACAAATTTTGTGTGGTTTTTTAAGGTAGTATGCTTTAGCTATTTTTTTTTAAGATTTATTTTATTGATTTTTGACAGAGAGACACAGAGACACAGAGAGACAGAGAGAAGGGGGAGGGCCCAGAGCAGTCTCCATAGTTGACAGCATTAGTTTTCCATATAGTTTCACTCCACAGGTGGGTGAAGAGCTGCACAGGGCAGGAACTGGGTCGGGAGCCTCCCACATAGGTCCCAGCAAGAACTGAACTGGGAGCACACCCCAGTTCAGCATATGGGTCCACACGGCCCAGGGCCAGGATTCGATCCTCGGTCCCCGGGGCTTCAAAGCGAGCGCTTAACCCGCTGAGCAATCCCAGCTTTCCAGCTTTAGCTTTT